>OU896722.1:5165989-5209060 GCA_918026855.4 Phaedon cochleariae
TTTTAAATCTCCTCATTTAATCGTTTTCGAGCAGTCAAACTTGAGAACAAACTTTCTGATTTTGTGCATATTGTAAATGGAGTTCCTCAAGGATCTATTTTGGGTCCGTTGCTTTCCATCATGTACATCGTCGACTTGCACGCAGTCATAAAATTTTCTAATAGTCATTTCTATGCTGATGATGTTCAGCTATATTTCCCCTACACTGAAAATAGTCTGAATAATGCTTTTCAGTATCTAAACGCTGATTTGACCTCCATAGTTGATATCTCGAACAAACTCTGTCTCTCTATCAATCCAACAAAGTCAAATGTGATTTTATTCGGCCAGAAAAAAATCCAAATGAGGTGCTTACCACGAATTATTCTCAAAGTTAATGATGAAGTAACTCCGTTCACAGATACAGTGAAAAATTTAGGTCTGATGTTTATGATTCATACGCTTAGATATATACTAAGCGTGTGGATACCGTTAACAAGAAAGTCTTTCGCAATTTGAAACTCATATATTTTAATTAATCATGTTGGGTTGAAAGAAGAAACTGAGGAAAATTCCTATTAATCATAGTCAGAAATCGAATTACCCCAGCAAGAAACTCTAATAGCATAGGGGACAAGCGAGATATCACCTGTGATTATATAGTCGACTTTGCTGATTATAACCCACCTGCGATTATTAGATATATTACCTTGTTGCCACTAGCGAGGGCATCTGTATATTGCTATCAGACGATGTTTCTGTAGTAGGTATCTGACTTTGCTACCGCTAGTGAGTGCGTCTAATAATATGGGAGTAGGGCAAAGTTATAATCGTAGGTAGGAAACCTTGCTACTTATTGATGAGTGATCATACAGATAGTTGCATGATCTTCTCACTGTAGTTATCCAGTTATTTTTCTTAAGGATTGTTGTCATCAGGAAAGGTGAGATTTTGACTGATATCCAATTTCACTTCCCATAATTTCCATTCTGATGTTATATGAAAACAATTTCAGGTGATCGTTCTCATGAAACCATATAACTGTTTTATTCGATTTTTTTCTATATATCTGACGGTTTGGCTAATTCCGAAGGAGAACACACTTTTGACTCACCTGATGATATATAATCCTTTTCCATAATCAGATGTAAGAAGTTCGAAGAGAAGAAGGGTAAGTGAAAACTAGTATGACTTTAATATTTCAAAAAGACCTATCACTCACTTTCGCGAAAACAACAATTGACCTGACCTGACCCTGATAGTTGATCAATCACCATCACATACCTATCTACTATGTTCTATGCTTCCATTTCATAAGCGTAAGAGCCCGTGAGCTTCAACTTACGGAGTTCCCAGGCTGGAACAAAATGGGAAATTCTTCTTACCTGGATTCAAAACAGCTGGCGCTAGTTACACTATGCCGACAGCCGACTGCTGGTAGCCTATGAATACCACAAAAATCCTTGGTATCTTGGATAAAGACAAGGATATCTCGGGGAACTCGCAAAATGATACTCATGAGAATGTCTTGAACAGTTGCAGAGACCTCGACAGGAGCATTTTTCGTGAATTCATTGGTTCACTGGTATTTGCGAGTGAATTGACGCAAATCTCCCGAATTTCTTACCGCAAGCTATGTGCGCGAATATCTCGAATAATTCGATTGTGCGAATACTTGAAGATCGCACCAGTGGCAATTGATACGAATCTCTCAAACTTCTCGGAACAAGGTTTTGTATGCAAATTTCCCAAATAACTCGCCTGAAGATATTGTATGTGAATTTCTTCGTGGTATTACGCTTAGACCTCGTTGAGAATATCCCAACGGTGGACATTTGGAGCAAAAATAGTGCTCTCGGTAACCGCTCAAAGAAGTTATGAAAGGCATCACAATTTTCTGGAAGGAGGTTGCCGAGATATCTTCAAAACCTATTTGTGTTGGTTGGGATGTTAGATTTTTGACATTCAGGTCGAAGATTCAGTTTCTCAAAACCCATTTTCTCCATAGAAAATAATTGAATATCACTTCCGGTTCATACCGGAAATTGAGCTAGGTCGATTACTTCTAATGGAACTCTGTAGAGATCCTCCCCCTCCACTTTTATTTCTTGAACGAGTCAACTTGAAAAAAATTGAAACTTGGCATGATGGAATTGATGCATAAATATGAAATATATTTCGGAGTAACATTGATAGATGAAAATTTCAAGAGGGGGACTGGGGTGCTATCTGAGGAAAAATCAAATGGGAAGGATGAGGGTCGTGTAACACATCCGTTTGAAGCTCCTGACGATCACTTCACGACCCTAGAATATAGAGTCATTAGGTTTGTTCGCGTTTGAAAAATAAACAGTCCGAAACCATCAGAAACATGCGCAGTTCCACGGAACTTGAAAAATTCTTACTGTTCTGTGAAATTGCGCATGCACAAGCCTAATATCTTCACCTAACTACAAAATGGCGGAACCTTCAATTCGAGAAAATGAGTTGAGTTTAGTTCAAAAGATGCTCGAAATGGTTGCCTTGAACTTCTCGACATGAGAACAGCTTATCCGATATTTCACGTCGAACACTTTCGACCTAATACAGGGTGTTTCACAGGTAAAGGAAAATATTTCATTGGTAGATAGGGGTCACCAAGGTGGTTCTGAAAATACCATATTTGATAGGTCTTAGAGTTTTCATAACGGAGATACAGGGCGATTTATCGATTTCGAATAATTATTCATTCGTCTATAGGTATTGAACTACCCGATATATGTTCCTAAAATTTGGTATGGAGCTTGAACTTGAGACGTTGAATGCATTCACCTATCGGGCGAAGTAAAAATCCAGGTTCGGCTCCAGGAAAAATTTACATTTATTCGAAATATTAAAATAACTGCACACTGTATATGTAATAATTGACGAAGTTCATCAAAGGAATCCTCGAAAGGAGGAAAAACTGAACTGCATTTGATGCTTTTTGTTTTCCCGCCACCAATTCTCATCGTAACAATCATAAACAGGAAGCTAAAAGTATGTCAATTTCAAGAGTATTAAAATTATGAAATCACTTTCAATTATGATTATTTGATATATTCTTGTTAAATGATCGTTCGAAAGAGCTTACTTTGTCTCACAGTCTTTATAACAGGAATGCACTGTAAATATAATCACTCGTCCATAAGTATTAAACTACCCATCGCAGTAATATTTTCTCAAATTTGGTATTGAGCTTACTTGGGACGATGGAATCATTGACCTATCAGCAGAATGGAAATACAGGTTCAGCTTCAGGAAAAGTATCACAGTCTTTATAACAGAGATACAGGGTGAATTATCGAATTATACTTCCGCCTGATAGGTTAATGAATCCATCGTCCCATCAAGTAAGCTACATACCATATTTGAGAAAATGTTACTGGGTAGTTTTATACATATGGACGAGTGAATAATTATTCAAAACCGATAATTCACCCTGTATCTCCGTTATAAGAACTGTGAGACTTAGTAAGTTCATTCGAGCGATTTTTTGACTAAAATATATCGAATAATCATAATTGACACTGGTTTCATAATTTCAATACTCTTCAAATTGACATACTTTCAGCTTTCTGTTTATGATCGTTACCATGAGAATTGGTGGCGGGAAAACAAAAAGCATCAAATCCAGTTCAGTTTTTCCTCCTCTTTACGATTATTTTGATGAACTCTGTCAATTATTACATACAGTGTGTTATTTCAATATTTCGAATAAATGTGATTTTTTCCTGAAGTCGAACCTAGATTTTCTCTTCGCCCGATAGGTGAATGAATTCAACGTCTCAAGTTTAAGCTCCATACCAAATTTTAGAAAAATATACTGGGTAGTTCAATACTTATAGACGGATGAATAATTATTCGAAATCGATAAATCGCCCTGTATCTCCGTTATGAAAACTCTAAGACCTATCAAATATGGTATTTTCAGAACCACCTTGGTGACCCCTATCTACCATTGAAATATTTTCCTTTACATGTGAAACACCCTGTATATAGTCATTCGATTTTTCTACAAATATTTAACATTGTCTGTCGTATATACAATATTGAAGCAAGCTCAGTTCCGTACACCTCTTGCTTCAAATAGCTCCATAAAAAAAGTCCCAAGGTGTCGAATCTGGCAAGCGGGATGGCCATACCACAGGACCTCGGCGGCCAATTCAACGACTGGGGAAAGTATTCTCCAAATAGTTTTTAACTTGACTTGAGTGATGTGTTGGTGCTTCATCTTGTTGAAATACAATATCCATCTTGATGTGTTTATGTTCAGGCAACCATTGAATGTTCTGCCATTTTTTAGTAGGTGAAGATATTGACTTTATATTGTAGGGTTGTGTAGTATCTTCGTTAGGAGCTGCTAAACGATGTGTCACGAACCTCCTTTTCAATTCAATATTATTTTACCAGATGGCGCCCAGTCACCATCTTGAGATTTTCATCTGTCAATTTTTCTCCAAGAAACATGAATCAATTCCATCATATCCCAAGTTCCAATAATTTCAGTTCACCTGTTCAAAAAATGAAAGGGGGAGGCATTGAAGAAAAGCACTGTATATTTACGCTATTGAACAGAGCAAAAAATCCCTCCCTCATGAAATATTACAAGTAAACATTTTTTTTCAAAATGGCGGCGCAAAATCAATATGGAGACACAGTGATGTGATCAATATCATTTTCGGTATTAAACAACAGGATAAAATAGCGAATGAAGGATTCCTTCCATATGCCAAATTCAGAGGCTCTACGACGATTTCGATTTTTTGCCGAAACAATTATAGTAGAGGAGAGCCTGCTGCAGTTTTCTACCGTCATCTGATAACCAAATTATATACAGGGTGGCCCACTTATGCTCGCTCGGACCATAGCTGCTAGGCTGATAGAGATAGAAAAAAAAATTTCATCGGAAGTTATTGCAGACTTCATAAGCTGCTCTTCGAAATTATTTTCTAGTATACAGGGTGCACCATGAATCCTGGGTGAAAGAATCGATCGTTTTTTTAAATGGCACACCCTGTATATTATTCCATTTTTGAAATCTCTCTCATGTGGGCTTCACAAATCTATTTTGTTTTTGAAGATCAGATGCGACGTTGTCAAGTTATTAACATTTTAATAAAATTTGACGAGAAAACATGAATGTTGAAAAATATTCAGGGAAACTATATTTTCGAAGATTTATGAACAAAACTGGGTATGCAGATACTAAAATTATGTGTTGAAACTCAGACATTATTTGGGTTCACTCAAAATATACAGGGTTTTTTAAAAAAAGGACCGAATTTCGCTATTTCCAAATCGCCGAAACTCATTTTTTTCAAATGGATCACCCTGTATATTATTTCATAATCTGAAAGCCCATCCAATGAGCTTTTTGGTGATACCATATAGACCGTATCCAACGATACTCTTCGATAGGTAAATAACGATAAATCAATTCAACTGTACATTTTTAAATACTGTCTGTAGGTTAATCGAGGAGGTGGTATATTCATTATTCCAAATTTTTTGGGATTTTCTCTCCTCGTTTCTATAAAATAAAAATATGAATATTATTTCAATATACGTGTAGTAAGGACAAATCAGATGATTTGCCCCAAAATGTCACTGCATTTAAAGAATTTTCCTATCAGAGAGCCTAAAAGAAAAATTCACTAGCTTGTCAGTGACAATTTGTATTTAAAAAATTTTTGGAGAAGGGAAATAAAGGTATATAGAAAAAATATCAAATTTCCACGTATCTTTGGTCCCGAAACGTCCAAAGATAAGTGAAAATTTGATATTTTTTCTATATACCTTTATTTCCCTTCTCCAAAAATTTTTTAAATACAAATTGTCACTGACAAGCTAGTGAATTTTTCTTTTAGGCTCTCTGATAGGAAAATTCTTTAAACGCAGTGACATTTTGGGGCAAATCATCTGATTTGTCCTTACTACACGTATATTGAAATAATATTCATATTTTTATTTTATAGAAACGAGGAGAGAAAATCCCAAAAAATTTGGAATAATGTACATTTTTATTCAAAAACAATAACAAACATAGAGAAAATTCAACTGACAATGACAAGTGCTCAAACTCATGGAACATATCATTTCATGAGATGTCGAAAATGTCTTCCATTCTGCTGGATACATTGATGAATCTATATTTCACAAGAATGGGGCGGTGAATCGTCATAACTATCATCATTATTCGGATCAAAATCCGAATTTAGAACCACTTCCCAAGAAAGATGGTCTCCGAATGTTTGGGGAGGTATTATTGATAATTACGTCATCGGCCCCTACTTTATTGATGGTGTGGTAAATGGAGTAGTAGTTTTAGATTTTCTAGAAAATCATTTGGGAGCGATGCTTCAACCTGTACCACAAAATGTGTTGAATACTATGTGGTCTCAACTAGATGGTGCATCAGTACATTTTGTAGCACCAGTTCGCCAGTGGTTGAATGAGCGCTTTCGTGATAGGTGGATTGGTAGTGAAGGTCCAATACACTGGCCTGCAAGGTCGCCAGACTTGACCCCTTGCGATTTATTTCTATGGGGCTATGTTAAGGATAAAGTGTATACGAAACCAGTAACAAGGAAATAAAACATGAAGATGAGAATAAGGGAAAATTTTGCAAATATAACACCAGAAATGTTGTCAAAAGTAAGGAATTCGATTAAACATCGAGCTCAAAAATGTATTCAGCAGAATGGAAGACATTTTGAACATCTCATGAACTGAAATGTTCCATGAGTTTGAGCACTTGTCATTGTCAGTTGAATTTTCTCTATGTTTGTTATAGTTTTTGAATAAACATGTACAGTTGAATTGATTTATCGTTATTTACCTATCGAAGAGTATCATTGGATACGGTCTATATGGTATCACCAGAAAGCTCATTGGATGGGCTTTCAGATTATGGAATAATAAACAGGGTGATCCATTTGAAAAAAATGAGTTTCGGCGATTTGGAAATAGTGAAATTCGGTCCTTATTTTAAAAAACCCTGTATATTTTGAGTGAACCCAAATAATGTCTGAGTTTCTACACATACTTTCGGTATCTGCATACCCAGTTTCGTTCATAAATCTTCGAAAATATAGTTTCCCTGAATATTTTTCAACATTCATGTTTTCTCGTCTAATTTGATTAAAATGTTAATAACTTGACAACGTCGCATCTGATCTTCAAAAACATAATAGGTTTGTGAAGCCCACATGAGAGAGATTTTAAAAATGGAATAATATACAGGGTGTGCTATTTAAAAAAACGATCGATTCTTTCACCCCGGATTCATGGTGCACCCTGTATACTAGAAAATAATTTTGAAGAGAAGCTTATGAAGTCTCCGATAACTTCCGATGAAATTCATTCTTCTATCTCTATCAGCCTAGCAGCTATGGTCCGAGCAAGCATAAGTGGGCCACCCTGTATGTCCCAAAGGAAAGTGAAAACATTATAGTTTATCGAACGGCACCTGTGCCAATCACTATCCTGAGCGAAATTATTGAAAAATTACACTTTTCTGTGCGGAAATTTGCACTCGATTTCCTACCTGTGCCACCTCTCAGTCTGAGCCAAATCCACAGTACAGCGATTTATTTGCTGCTATTATTCTGGACATATTTCCGTTTCTTGCTCTTTTCTCGATTTCAGATGAACATTAGGAGTGAAAACTTGTATACAGGGTGTTCTCGATGTGCTGAACATGGATAATATGAAAACCGTTTTCCTGTATAGCTGCCCTAGTATTTCAGAAATCCTGAAAAATCTGGAGTCAGCATGATTTATCTGCTCTTTCTGTCCAAGATTTGCAGTAATTCTGAGAAATCTGGAGACTGCGTGGTCACTGAGATTCCCATACAAAAATGAATTCAAACTTTTTTTTTACTGAGTTATGAGACGAATCCCCAGCGAGCACAAAAACATCTCAGAGATGTTTAAAGTACGAGATTTCGAGACATTGAACCTCCACTGCGATGTTCTGTTCACACATGAATAAAACTATTATAGAACAGCCAATGTCCGCCGCAGGCGGCAATTATAGAGATGTCCTTGATATGTCACAAAACTACCTTCTCCCTAGTTCTTTTTAAAGCCTTTTCATGGACACAACAGAACATTTTCAACGCGTCTTGCGCACTTTAAATCGCTGTGAAAAACCATTTTCGAGGTACTTTTCTGAAGCCTTTTGTCAGAATGAACTTTTGCATTAGGATTCCATTTCCCTTGAATGAAAAAATGCATTAGAAATAGATTGAACATAAAAATATTTTCTTGATATGAAATTACCTTCTTAATCGGTTTCTCAGTAGTGCTTACTACACACAGACATATAATTGGAAATCGGTTTCCCAATTTTTGAAATGTTCTCCACACTGCATAATTTTGCAACTGCGGAGAAGCTGTGTATTGATGAATTCGTACTTTTATATATTCATTACACCTTGGATTACACTGAGGCACAAACTAAATAAGTCATCTAACACAATAAACTTCACCAAATTCCTTTCTGTTCGTTAGCAGCGTGATGTAAGCGTGACACGCTGCAAACGCGAATGCCAATTGCGAACAAGAAGAACAAAATCGAAAACAAATCAGAATTCATCGTATTGTGACGTGAGCATGAGACGTTGTGGTGGGGCAAACAAAGAAAGGGCACAAAAGAACAAAAACAATACTTTCATTATCCTTCTAAGACCTCTTTGATAAGTATGCATATTACTCCTCAAAAAAAAATCCTCATGCCTATATTTCTTGAACATCTCAAAACATCCCAGGGATACCTCTCAGTAGGCAAACAAAGAAATGCCACAGAAGAACAAAAACAATACGTCAATATGCTTCAAAGACCTCTTTGGTCAGTGCATATTACGTCTCAAAATAACATCTTTATGCCAACATTTTCAAAACATCCCAAAACATCCCAGAAATGTTTGTGCTCGCTGGGATGGCTCTGATTGCATTAAAGTTCCATATGCCAAATTTGAAGGTTCTACGACAATCTCGAATTTTTTGATACAAATGAAATTCCTAATCTACTATTATACACCAAGGTAGTAAAAAATATCATACTTACCAAGGGACCAAGCTTATATCCAGAGGCTTCAGTTTCTTATAATAATTTCATACAACTTTGTTGACAATTCCTAGAGGTATCATTTTGGTATGATCAATATTCAAGGAATAAAAATACATTACAGAGATATCCCCACAATCCGTCATTTCATTCTCTTATCCATGTTTGGTCTAAGTATACATTTTCTTCATATCATATAAATGAATCGCGGTATCCGTTATTTACTCTGAAATTTGCACACATTGAAAACCATTGCAAAGCTTCAAGTATAATATACAATTCCCCCCGCGGCACGCCCCAATTCTGATTGAGAATTTCACAAATAATTAATATGGTAAATAATGTTATGTTAGCAGGACTGAATATCACACCTTTTTGGGATGTATAATTATCAACGGCAAATAAATCAGTAGTGTCCTTGATGAATAATTCAACACGCTATCATTTATTGAGAGATTTTGCCGTATCATAATTTAGACAGAAAAACATGATGTTATGTAATTGAACTATGGCGATACCTATGGATTCGATCCATGAATTTGAATGTTATCAGTCACCCAGTACATAGTAGAGACTCAAGAAGTGATATTATATCAAACGAATAGTTCAGTTGATTGAATTGTATAGCTTTGATTTGGTAATAGTCTGTATTGTAGTAGAAAGGTAATGAAGAAAAACAGAACTTGAGCTAACATTTTTACAACTCCAGCGAAGATTTTCTCAAGATCTTTTCAATTTTCTTCAGATGCAAAAATGTATTATTTCTCCAGATTTCTTGGGATTCTTTCTTCGTTTCTATGAATAAAGATATCAGAATTATTCCAATGTATCTTAAAATATCTTGAGTAAGAATGAATCACATGAGATGCCTCAAAATGTCACTGCGTCACTATCAGAGAGCTTAAAACGAATATTGTTTCGAGAAATTTTGATGAAGCTTAAATAATGTTAGTATCTAACTACTTTATATAAAAAATGTCTATCGCGATTCGTTACAGAGTAATTATAACCTTCAGAGGTTGAATGAAAGGAAGTATTCCATGTAAAACTTTTGAACGGTTGCTATGGTATCAATGATATTCGGACTACTAGATTAACTCATACTTATACTCTACACACTGTTTTACCACTAACCAAACCGATTTTTTACACCTCGACACGTGTTTCGCTGAATATGTTACCATCTTCAGAAAAAGATTGAATCTGAATGCTCTAGGGTACTATCATCCGCGCAGCTGTGTACTGGACATGAAGTTGCTTCCAACAAATCGTTTATATGTAGTGTTGGTGCTAGAATTGATCCGTGCGGAACACCAGCATTTATGATGAGAGAGTCAGATGAAAATCCGTCGACCACTACATGGAGAGACCTAGCTGTTTGAGAGAAAACTAGCTAGCAGAGAACAAAGCTGGGGAGGCAAGCCATAAGATTAAAGCTTGATGGCTAGAAGCCCGTGTTGCCAGACTCGATCGAATGCCTTGGAGATATCAAGTGCCACGGCTAAGGTTTCACCATGTTTTTCAATAGATTGCTGCCATATATGTGAGACGTAAGCGAGCAGGTCACCAGTTGATCTCTGATGACGGAAGCCATATTGCATATCGTTATCGTTGATAATATCTGAATGTTCCAGGTATTTCATGAGCTCGATGTTGATAGCTTTCTCCATGATCTTTGAAATAATAGATAGCAGTGCGATCGGTCTGTAGTTGCTAGGTATGTTCTTTTTGCCTTTTTTAGGAACTGGTGGCACTCTTGCAATTTTCAAGATGAACGGGAATTTCCCCAATTTGTATGGAGGGTTGGACAACTTGCAGAGAACAGGTGTTAGTTCGGGAGCACATTTCTTGGGGACAATCGGTGGGATTCCGGCGGAGCCACAAGCTTTGTTGGTGTTGAAACCCAATAAAATCTTCCTTATAGTACGTTGGCGAAAGGTGATCTCAGGCATATGACTGTCAATTGGCGTTATGTTTGGATGTCGTTTTCCCGATGAATCCAGAGTGGAATTTCCAGAAAATGAATACGCAAGAATGTTGGCTTTCTCCTGGGCAGTTGTGGCTAGTGTTCCATCTTCCTTGGTTAGAGAAGGAAACGAGCTGGAAGTGAAGTTTCTTCCTACAGCTTTGGCGAAGGACCAAAATGAACGGGATCCGTTAGAACATTCAACAAGTTTTGATCTTATTTTGGCATTATATGAGCATCCTTTGATGATCGAATTGTCTCATTGCATATGCCTCTAGCCTCTACATATGCCGCTGTAGTCTTGCTCAGGGCCTGGATTTTTTCTGCCATCGATGGAATGTTGCCTGTTTGAAAGCGACAGCTCTAGAGCAGTTTCTACTGAACCAGGCCTTATCGGCCTGTTCTCCTCGCAGTGTTTGGTATGTGAGTTTCCATCCCCAACATATATGATGATTTCAGAAATTGTCACAGCACATCGTGTTGGATCTGCTGAGGAGAAACAGACTCTCTTCCATAGAAACGCTGAAAAAAACATATACGAAGACCTTTCCAGACGACCGAATTTGAATGCCAGATGAGACGGGTAGGAATTGTGGTGCTGGATGGTACATGGGAAGAGCAGGTTGTGGAGATGAGAGTGTGATCAGAGTTTATAAGTGGGGCACAAACTTTTATTCTATATGGATCAGGATTGCTGGTGAGAAAAATATCTAGTGAATTGGCAGACTGGTTTTTGACATCTGGAATGCGGGTTGGTAGTTCGACTAGTTCCTGAAAATGGCCGACCTATTTCCAGATATAAAGCAACAATCCGAATCCGAAAATATAAGCTCGGTGCGGTCCAATAACTAATGGAAGATGATAACAGTTGTTTGAGGCTCATATTTGTTGGCGCTGGCCAATGGCTGTTAGTAACTCTTAGCAACATAGTTGTACCGCCATCTATCGGCTGGTATAACAAATAAATTCAGTCAAAAATATTCTGAAGAGATATATTTCAATTTTGTCGTTTATTACATGGTTTATGAAGTTGAGCAGGTATTTTGGTAATCTCATTGAGGAATATTTATTATGATTATTTCAATTTGTTATCGATGAAATTAGCTGGCTTTGGTGTAGGTATGAGTATATGAGTACGAATACAGTTTTGATTTCCATTTTTTACCAACTTTTCAATGTTCCAAATGTCACAATTGTTTCAACTGTTCAAGTGTTCAATCATGTCAATCATCATTAGCAAATATGGAACCATGATATTGTTTATAAAAAAGAGATCAAATGGGATGTTTCTAGAACATCCAATGAAAACATCTGATGGATGTCCCAAGAGAAACATCTCTGGAATATCGTACCTAAGTCTGAAACATTGGGACATTTGTAGGACCTTAGCGGGATGTACCAGCAAGATCCCGTGTTGTTAGGGCATAAGACAGTAATAACAGACAAATTTATTAGGTAATATTTATTCATATTTTACAAACAGTAGGCAATCACCCATCACACAGATGTGAAAAATAGGAATCGCAAATAGTCTAATCAAGTTCACACCACCCCAACATATCCTAATGAACATTTTCAAGTAATATCTCTCGAACACAATATACTGCGTTCCCGAAACGGCAAGAAAATATCTAGCCAACCGATATAATTCGATTGCCAATAGGATGGATCCTACCTTTGATATAAACAGCTTCTCTCCGTGCCGTTCACCAATATGATTCACATCTCCTTCGGATTTGGAATCATTCTTGATGAAATACTTTTTTTGGCTCCTCAAAACCAAGCAACTGGATATTCAGAAATCAGAAACAGTGACTAGGTGTTTCGCATACTCGGAATAGGGCTGTAGCTTTAGTTCTGGCGATTGAGTGATGTTGAGCTCACGTTCATTTCACGCTGTCTAAGCTATCATTGACTCTCTTCACGTTCCAGACGACTCCCTCTGACCTTGTATTGTCTTCTAGAGATACCAATCCTTCTTCTTTCCGCATTCACACCCACAAGGGACCTGAAGTTCATTGTACCAGTATATCACCCTCAGCGAGGGTTTTATCATCTTTCAATTTCAATTTTAACCATAGAAACAATATTCATTTCACATTGATAGAAACGAGGAGAGAAAATATCAAGATTTCTAGTGAAATATTAGCTCATTCAGGATCTCGCTTCTCTCAAATGGACTGCTTTCATCGCCTATTGGTGGATTTCAAGGTCACGTTGCGATGACGTTTAGTGATAGAAGATATAGTATGATATTCAACGAGCACGGAATGATAGTGAATTCCCACGATAGTGAAGTTTTCAGATTCAGATCATACGAGTGAGGATTTCGTGCGAGTTATAGCCCTTTGTGTACTAGTGGTCGCGACATGGAGACACTAATAAATTTTACTCAGTCGCCTAGAGTATCCATATTGTAGCAACATATTGTTATTATTATCATTGTAGAATTGTAACAAAACGAGTAATATCACAGATATTCGACCCGTTAGGCCTAGTGAGACCAGTGATGATTCTAGTAAAAATGATGTTGCAGAAACTGTGGGAATCATGTTCGAATTGGGATGAGTAACTGCCGTTAAAGTTGACTACTGGTCGATTTAAGCTTTATCAGAGTTCGAATATATTGAAAAATATTCAAATACCACGTCAAGTACCTAACCAATATTGTTGGTTAGGTAGATATTGGAATTCATGACTCTTCGGATGCATCTGAGGAGGCGATTGGCGCTTTTATATACATTAAAGCAGTAGATAATGCCGAACAAATATCGCCGGTTCTAACGGTATTCTTTCCTAGACTAGAAATATAAGGGTTAGTTTTGGTACCCAGATTGGCAAATAAAATGAGTGAATCTTTCAATGTAGCCCCAGAAAAACATTTTTGTGGTGAGATTCCACGAAAGTTTTGTGTTGGTTGGATGAGCAACCCTGTAGGTGGAACACGTTTGTGGCCAACAACTTGGGCGAAATCCAATCGCTAACAAAGTTGATGAAGTGAAACTATGTTCCTTTTGAAATTGATTCAGCTGATATTATATAGTGAGGAGCTGAATCCTCACAGCTGAAATGTTGGCGATCTGGCTCTATTTTATAGATATTTCCATGGACGATGCTTTTCTGGAATATCAACTATTGTTCCTCCCTTGGCAGTCCCCGAGAGATTAACCCGTCGAGTTGAGGCTTCGTACCCCTTCGTGGTAACTTCAGAGACCTGCAGAACATCTCTTATCAAAGACTTGTTCATCCAACGAACAGCGAGGCTCTGGAACAGTATGCCAAGGAAGGTGTTCCCCGAGGCATATAACCTTCAGAAATTTGAGAAGAATACCAATTCCTACTTTATTTTCCTTGGTTCTCACGATGTTCTCTGAACATTACAGTCTTTTATAGGTCATAGTCAGGCCTACTTTTGACATATAAATATGACGTTTTGGGCTGTGGCATCTTGACGTCATTATAAAGGTTTCACAAAGGTCATTTCACGATGTCAACCTCGTAATTTTAGGATAAAAAATGACGTCTATAGGACGTCACTCTGCTACCAGGGTATACAGTAGTCCATTTGAGGGAAGCATAAGCCCTGCATCTAAGAAAGAAATGAACGTTATTAATTTTATAATTTATTAATTATTAATTGATAAAATCGTTACCTAGCGATGCCAGTTGTTGCTGATGACCGGAAAGCAACTGCCGAAATGAGCAGTTGTGAGAGCATCCTCAAGTACACAAGGTACAGCTTGCTAATAGCTGGAGCATTTGATATACGAAACGGCACAACCTCATCCTTCCTGTACAAGATTTGGTCTTTATTTTTACACACCTACTACACGCTGTTCTTCTTCTCGTTCATGGTGGGCATGATAATTGTACTGATAATGGGTGGAGTTGATGAAGAAACACTGAACGTCAGCATGCAAACTTTCCTCTTGGTGTTCCTTTTATTGCTGAAATTGGTATTGTGCTACACTAGAGGAATCCGGGATAAAATGAAAGAAGTGTACCAGTTTGAGTACGACATCACCCACGATGACTTGGAGTGTACGCTCATATACAATACAAACTCCCGCTACAACTACAAGGTATTTTTTGTATCGTCTTTCATGAGTATCGGTACTGGCTTCTTGTATATGTTCAACGCTTTCAACGAGTGGAAGCTGATGAATGTTGGGAATTCAACAGAAAACAAGACGCTCGGCTTCTGTGGTTGGTTCCCTTTCGATCTGGGAATTCCGACTTATTTCAACGTTGCGTACTTTTTTCAAGTATTTGCAGGAATTTGGGTTTCCTGGTATATCTTGACGTTTGATTCCATGTTCATTTCTATGGTGAACTTCGGTACTGCAAGAGCTAGCATCTTGGGACACAAGTTCGAAAATTTCGAGATATACAGTAATGGAAGGAGCGAATCAACATTCCATTGTCTGCGAAATATGGTCATGGAACATCAGGATCTGATTAAGTGAGTAAGAATATGATCCATAGGTACCTATACCCACAGTGTTTTAATAGTACATCATTCAACGAGCGCATAATGATGGCTATTACCCATGAAGACGAAAGTTACAGTACGAGCTGAAGGCGAGTGCTGTAATCATCTGAGTGGGTGATAGTCATCATGTGCGAGTAGCATACTATACTTTATATAAATTAATCAGATATCAAAGCAACTCTGAGAGTTCAGAAATACATCTTTGAAAATAATGAAGGTTATTGTATTGCAAAATATCTAAATCTGATTCGAAATACTAATTTCATCGAGAAGTTATTGACAGAAATTTCAATCAACGATCAGCTTATAACTCTATTTCAATCATTTTGATTGTGAAAATATGATAAACAATGTTGGATCTAACTTTTATCATCAGGAGAAAAGTCCTGTAATCAGGAATTATCTATATGGTTTGGGCGCCAACTAGCTCAGTCGACCAGCTAGTAATTAGGGTCCCTTGATGGAAATTGACGTAAAAGTCATCATAACAGGGTACGGACAGATCATAGCTGCATTCTTTTTTAATGATCTAGAGACTTTAGTTTTGTCTATTGGCATCCCTGACATTGCTGTCACGTCACATCCATGGGCGTTACAGAAAATCATTCAAAATTTTAATAATAGGTAATGTACAGGGCATTTACTTGTTGGGGAAGATCTCAGATCATATAGCGAACGAGTTTTGCCATTATGATCCGATTCTATTCAAAATTGGAAGTTATCTGGGGTTCTCCGGGGTTGGAGATAATGATTGTTTCGTCAAACTTGAAAAATTCAAGATGACGGATCCAATATATAGCGAAAGAAATTTCTGAATGAGATCAGATTCTATTTAAGATTGGTATCTGAGGGTTTTCGGGGTCGAACTTTATGATGATCCAATATGGCGAACGAATTTTGTGATTATGATCCGATTCTATTCAAAAATCAAAATTGTTATCTGGGGATTTCCGGGGTCGAAGATTATAATTATTTCATCATAATTGGGATATTCAAAATACGGATCCAATATGGTGAACGAGTTTTGTAATGAAGATCCGATTCTATTCAAAATTGGTAGGTATCTGGGGGTTTTCGGGGTAGGAGATAATGATTGTTTTGTCAAAATTAAAAAATTCAAGATGACGGATCCAATATTGCGAAAGACATTAGTTAATATTATTATTACTTTACCACAAATAAAAAATATGTAGGATGCAAGAGTGAAAATAACGTGTCTATAAGTTATACTGCGTATAGCTACTTCTTTGTTACTTTCATCAATAAATTATTCGAAAATGACTTGGGGGTGAAGTATATTGTATTCTTTATTTTCCTGCACATTTTACGTATTACTTTTTATCAGCCTACTTTTCGTTCCAGACGAAGTTTTATACATAGTGTGATATTAGTCACTCCATAAATTCTTCTCCGAATTGGATTTCCGAAAATATATTTAGCACACATGACATGAGTACAGTAGTTAAGATACCCACATCGAGGTTTCCACCATTTCTCAATCATAAGGCTCAGCTCATTCAGCTCATAGATAAACTTCTGCTCAGCTTGAAATCAGAATTCATTTAGTCAATTCAGTCAACCCTGGTATACAGTCTAAGAACAGTCTCTTTTGCTGAAAGATATTGAGCTTTCAGTACAATTTTTATGTTTTCTACCTCGCAAAGATTATGCTGGAGTAGTAAACTCTAAAACTAGAGGACTGTTCATCTATATCTTGGTATAGTTGAATCAGGAATTCCATATAGAAATTACTTATGATACGCCAGTGACCTCAATGTAACCTAAAGAACAAGCAATGTCAAAAATCTAGTGTTTATCCCCAGAATTGAATAAGGATGGAACTATATAACTGTTTCACAAACACTTTAGAGTGAGAGAAGACGAGGATCTGTCCGTACCCTGTTAAGATGACTTTAACGTCAATTTCCATCAAGGGACCCTACTAGTAATTAATGCAACAGCTTTTATAATAGTTTAATAAAAAACTTGTTAAATTTTCAATATAAAGAATATTGCTCGCATTCTTGTGGTGGCGGCAACTATTACAACCTCATTTCTTAATCCTTAACCCTATCTCCTCTCTCTTCTTCTTCGCTTTTTAACATTCACTAACGAAGGCCCTACTACCTCAACATGTCGGTAGCTACACCCTTAGATCATTAAATCCCCTTGATCATTAAGGCACTTTCGACAACAATATCAGTCAATCAATCTTACCAGGTATTATATGCCATTTCATTTTTCAGTTGTAAAATGAATCATACTCTATTGCAGATTATTCATTAACTTGCTTCCGCTGTAGCATTCCCCCACCGCGATGATTAATTGTAGTACCCTCTAGGCCTGTTCGTTTGTATTGCTAAACTTGCTGAAGTTGATTTTTTTCCATAGTTGCCTCTGTTCATGGCATGATGTAAACAGAGAATGCGTCACGGACATAGGATTTTCGATGAGTCTCTGCATCCACAGCTGCGAAGTCACAGCTTTTGCTTAGTAGTTCTAGAGCCTGATGGTACTGATCAATCGACTCTTCAGATTGCTGTTTCGTAGTGGCTAGTTTATGCCTTGCAAAAATCTCATTCTCATTCGTTGGTTTTACATATATAGACTTTAGAATGCCCATTGCTTCATCGTGAGTTCTGCTTTCAGATATCAGTTGGTATGTGGCGTGAGATACGAAATTAATGAGAAGATTGAGCCTACCAGCATCATCAAGGTCATGGAATGAAATGGCAAAATTTTCGAAAGTTCTCAGTCAGTACTTCCATTCCTGAGTGGCGGTAGGGGAGTGCGGATCAGTGTCCAATTTGTCTGCCTACTGAGAAACAAACGTATAAATGCATGGCTTATGTATTGAATGACCTGAAAACTGCCATTCTCGGTCGACCAGGTATCCTCCTTCGTTCGTTTCTGATTTTCCTGGCCGGTATTTGAGCCTTGGTAGAGAAGGCGGTATAAAGGACACTATCATCCGCGAAGCTGTGTACTGGACATGAAGTTGCTTCCAACAAATCGTTGATACGGAGTAGAAATAGGTTTGGTGCTAGAATTGATCCTTGCGAAACACCATCATCTATGATAAGAGAGTCAGATGAAACTCCGTCGTCCACTACATGGAGAGACTTGTTCGAGAGGAAATTAGCTAGCAGAGAATATAGCTGGGAGAGCAAGCCATGAGATGGAAGCTTGGCGAGGAGTCCGTGCTGCCAGACTCGATCGAATGCCTTGGAGATATCAAGTGCCACGGCTAAGGTTTCACCATATTTTTCAATAGATAGCTGTCATATACGTGAGACGTAAGTGAGCAGGTCACCAGTTGATCTCTGATGCCATATTGCCTATCGTTGATAATACCTGAATGTTCCAGGAATTTCATGAGCTCGATGTTGATAGCTGTCTCCATGATCTTTTAAATAATAGATAGCAGTGCGATCAGCCTGTAGTTGCTAGGTAGGGTCTTTTTGCCTTTTTAGGAACTGGTTGTACTCTTGTGATTTTCCAGTGGGAAGGGAATATCCCCAATCTGTAAGAGTAGTTGAACAACTTGCAGAGAACAGGTGTAAGTTCGGGAGCACATTTCTTGAGAACAATCGGTGGGATTCCGTCGGAGCAAGAAGCTTTGTTGGTGTTGAGACCCAATAATGGCTACTGGGGATGTCGAAGTCTGTAACATTATGGCACTTAACCTGTTAGAGTGGAACCGGCGAATTAGCGCTGTGATATTATTTGGGAGTCACATTTTCGACATGATTAGATCATCTATATCATCTCATAATATAGATGCATATTGATGGCCAAGGAAATAATTAACAAACATTCAAATAAGGAATGCTTCGATATTGGAATATATTTTTTGTCAATTAATCAACATTCAACTGAATCAAATGAAATTTCGAATTGGAAATGATATACTATTCCAAATCGAAATCAAAGTTTGAGTCAGTATCTGCAGAAATGTATATGATTGACACACTACGTGTAAAGAAATCTGAAAAAGTAGCGTGCTATTACCACTCGATTTTTATTGTAATTCTTTCAATTCTAGATACGTTGAAGATGTCAACGAATCCTTGAAATGGTACTTCTTTGGAGAATTTTTGATCAAATCTTATCATATTTCACTGTCGCTTTTGAACGTAAGTTCAACATTTGCGAAAGTTCTCGAATCCAATGATTTTTTTCATAAAATTTCAGGTGATACACGCAACCAAAGAAGACATTGTTTATTACCTATTCTTTCTGATGCTACTACTCATACAAGTTTTCTTGTTATATTTTCATGCCAATGAGCTGTCATTAGAAGTAAGTATACTTACACCCAGTAGACCTGAACATGCAGTAGGTAGCTTCATCTCAGATTCATTCCAAATGATGATGTTTCATCACAAAAATGTGCCATCAGAGATATTATAAGCAAAGTAAAATCATATGTTTCACCACAATCAGCATTAGAAAAGTTGCCGACCATTCACTTTTCTTTAGATAGTTCCACGGGAAATGTCTCCCAAGAATCTCATCACTTGCAATACCAGTTAGCCGAACTCGACATGCCCAGTCAGCACATCCTTCCGTTTTCCACCTAGAAAAATGTCGAACTACACTTCCCCAGAACTCGTTTGTTTGTCAAATGAACGTCAAAGCTTTGCCAATGGAAGTATCCTCTAGGAATAATAACTTTCAAAAGCTAAAAAAAAATTCAACACCTACCTCCTCTCGCTATCCTCTGTTATAGGTACGCGCGATGTTTCTCGAGCATCATAGGAATTTCCTCTCGTGAGCTCTAAGACATGAAAAAAGTCCTATTATTGCATCATTCCATGTCTCATCGCAGAAATGTTCCAATCAGAGATATAGCATAGATGACAGATATAAAACTCATCACATGTTCCACATTCAGAGATGTGAAAGAAAATTAATTCACAGGCTCACTTGAAGTTCATCATATCCAATTCAGTGATCATATCTCTGCAGAAATTCAAATGTTCCATGTCTCATCACAGAAATGTTCCAATCAGAGATATAGCATAGATGACATCACAGGCGCTCTTGAAACTAATCATATATATTTCATCACAGAAATATGCCATCCAGAGATATGACCAAAGATGGAATCGCAGGCCCATTTGAAACTCATCAAATATAATTTATCACATTCGATTCAGCACTTATATATCACTGCAGCAATTGAAATGTTTCATGTTTCATCACAGAAATGTTTCAATAAGAGTTATATAGCATATAAGATAGGGAGAAAACTCATCACATATGTTTCATCACAAAAATAATATGTCATCCAGAGATATGACCAGAGATGAAATCTACCATTCAGATGAGCGAAGATGAAATCACAGGCTCATATAAAACTCATTACATGTTTCATCTCATCCAATTTAGTAGTCGTATCACTGTAGCAAATCAAATGTTCCATCTCTCATCACTGGAATGTTTCAATCAGTGATATAGCACATATGAAATCACTTGCTCACTCAAAACTTCATTCATGTTCTATCACAGAAATATGTCATCAAGAGATAGTACCAGAGATGACTCATTTGCAACTCATCACATATGCTTTCTCACATTCAATTCAGCAGTGAGATCACTGCAACAATCTAGATGTAACATATGCTTAATCACAGGAATGTTTCGATTGATATATAGCATAGCATGATAGAGATGAAACTCATCACATGTTTAATCACAGAGATGGGCCATTAAGAGATATGACCAGAGATGAAATGGACCATTCAGATGAGCGAAGATGAAATCACAGGCTCATATGAAACTCATTACATGTTGCATCTCATCCAATTCAGTAGTCGTATCACTGTGTAGTCGTATCACTGTAGCAAATCAAATGTTCCATCTCTCATCACTGAAATGTTTCAATCAGTGATATAGCACATATGAAATCTGTAACATGAAGATTTGCCTTTCCATGTTCCATGGTGTGAATTCTGGAAATAGGTAATGGGGAAGCTTTGTAGAGATGCAGTGCGTAACTCAATGATGTCTTTTCTAGGTTTTGAGGTAATTTACATAATTCCATCTTCTTAAATGTTTTCATGTTCAATGTCCATGACTGGATGACTGCGGTAGGTTATTCTAGTCCACTTCCAATCTAATCTTACATATTTGTCAGATGCCCATTAATATTGTTGTTTGCATCATAAGTTGTGACGTCAGCCGCAGATGGTCAATTTCAATAACGTCATCACACGGAGGCATGATATAGGACATTTTTGTTATTCCGTTTTCTCTAATGAAGTGAAAAACTCAATTCATTTGGAAGCAGACATTTTCAATATCATTTATATTTTCTAGTTTGTGAATATGCGTTCGAAATCTGATAATACGGGTGCATGAAGTGTGATTAGCTTGGTCCATGTCATCATATCATGGCATCAGACATCATTGGCAAGCATCGGCCATCGCGACCGTGTTTTGTTTTGTTGTTTTTTTGTGCGGTTTGATTGACGGGATGGTTCCTCATTCAATATGTTTTGGTGTTTTGTTTTGATAAACTGATTTTCGATTTTTTTGGTGATGTTTTCTGTTATCCGAATCGATGATAATAAGAACAACAGGGGCTGCCAGAGATATCGTCACTAAACATAATAACATAACTCAAACATAAATGTAATATTACAATGTGACTTTGTGATGTTATTTAGAGATATGCTTGATATCACAGTTACGTTGCGGCAATCGACGTATGTGCCTCGTATAAATATTACAATGTAATGTTGATGGTAAATATTATATAAATATCACATAAATCACATAAAATCAATGTTACTTCATAATGTATATTTAATGTTCCTCAAAACATCTAAACAATATTGTATATTAACATTCTAATTAGTTTCTATAGGAGTTTTTAGGTTATGTCTTTTTTGTCTGGAATCATCAAGAGAATCATCTGAATGATCTTCAGAAAAGACAAAGAAGATGAACTATCCTTAAATATGAATTGATCTCACCGTACTCCTGAAGAACTATACGTATGATCTATAGCTACCCAGTAATATTTTGAGACAGATTGACTAATTTTTTCCTAAGTATCATTTCAGTTATTCTGCCTCATAAATCTAGTCAGTCCAGCTATATAATTTCTGCATAATCCAGTAATCCCTTACTGAAATTCTGAAAAGTAATAGGTGATTATATTTCTATACGAGTTGTTGGAAGTTTTCTGAATTATTTTGAAATTCTATTCTATGTTCTTCTTCTAGCTATGATATATAACTCACCCATTATTATTTTTGTAATTCGTGAAATATGAGCACAATTCGTATTCACGAATCCCTCCTACTTTTTCAAATATTATGAAATGCAGATACAGATTGGTTGCATTTCAATATTCCACCAGAGCAAACCTGGAATATGAGTAGTTACCATGAGCAATTCATATTTTGTTTCGAATTTGAGTCCAAGACTTGTTCAGTTCTTCACTTACTCTGATAACTACGAATAATACCTGAAAATCAATATTTTCACTGATCACACTATCTGACTTGTTCACCATAATAGACGACAAACAAAATGGCTGGAATGGAATGGAATTGACTTTTGACAGTTGATCACACTATCTGACTTGTTCACCATAATAGACGACAAACAAAATGGCTGGAATGGAATGGAATTGACTTTTGACAGTTGACAAGGTTATATTTTGCCGTAAAAGAAAAAAATATCATCTCCTTGTATCCTGTATACATGTAAGCTACGTTGTAAGGTGGAGAAACGAAAACGTTACACAAATAACATACAAACTCTGTCTGAGATATATCTGATAAACCTAAAATCAATATATCACAATATGTTCTAATGATATAGATGTCAATATTGATGCAATGTCTCATAAACGTTTCACTTCATAATATTGTGTTGGATACTTCAGAAGGACATTATCGCAATGTTACTTCAACAATATCACAAAACTTATAACAGAAAAATATTTTCGTTATGTTTCATGTTTAGTGGGGTGGTTGACTTCTCTCATGACAGAAGACAGAAGTGTTTTGGCCGCCATTTGAGAACAGTCAAACGAAACTATAGACGTGCCTTGTGCGACAGTGAACACATCGATATCTTCATGATATCATCGAACATTATTTATTGTCATCACATTGGGTGTTTTAGTGAAATAAAGTGAATTTCCTTTATTCCAAATGTTTGTGGAAATAAACATCGGTTTGTTTGAAATGGTCTGAATTTTAGTTCACTTCACAGAATAGACGTCACTATTACGTCCAAACCTAGTCAGTTTCAACTCAAAATTGAACACTTCATTGACGTCCAAAAGACCTAGAAAGTGACGTCATTTAGCTGGAACTCACTTCTCACTTGCGTCATTCAGACGTCAATTTGGATGGTATTGAATACGTCTTTTGGCCGAATGTGATGCCGTTCATTAGACGTCATATAGTCGCCATCTGCTACCTGATGGGCTCTGACAGGTTATGAATGTGAAATTTCTGAAATAGAGCTCGATTCTGAACGAAAATATCATTGAATCAATGAATCTTTATCGGCCGCATTTAATGATATCTATCCTTCCTCATACTGCCATCAGGTCAGAACAGAATGAAGCCAACACCCATAGTTCCTTCTAGTCCAATAAATGAAGGGAAAAAGTTAATATTAATTACGCACTATTTTCATCTTCCGGTTGGAAGTAGCTTTTGGTACCTCATTAAACGAGAGACAAAGTTTGACTGGAAAACGCGTGCGATGGCGGAGAAAATGGCCCCAAAAGACCAGAAAAATAGGTTTTCAGCCAATATCTCCTGAAATATGGCAGTTAGAGATTTTCGGTACATATAAAAATTGAAGTTCAGTTAATTTTCTACAAAAATGATCCTTATCATTTTTCTCAAAAATTTGACCGGTTTCGAGAAAAAGGGCACGAATCGCACCTCGAATAATGAGCTTCCGTGTTGTATGCCGGAGAGCAGAGGAATTCTGCTGCTATCATACCCTGTGGATTGAGTCACGTTTGACTCTTTTGGCCATATCGGAACATGGGTCAAACTTTCTGCTCCCGGTCAATTTTGACCTCGCCAGGAATTTGTTTCTATTTTTTTGTATTGCACTAATTTACTCAAAATTTTCTTGATTATGGGTGCTCCTAAGGTCCTTTGTCATCCCTGAAATATGTATACCCTCTTTTTTCAATTTTCATTGAATCTTTGTTTATTGAATCCCATTTTTTTGCTGTTTTTGGAGCGCGGGGAAATTTTGTGAACAACCATCAATTGAAAATTTATACATGATCCGATTGGTTTCTATGATACATCATTTGGAAACTGAGAAGGTCTAATTTTCGATTATGCAATTACTTTTTTAGACGAAGTCGTCCATTTTTCAATAAAATTGGAAAAAGCGGGGTCAAGGAAAAAACAAACTTTTTTTTCGGTGGTTTTTTTCTCCGTGCTCTTTATTTCTGACATTGCAACACCTTAACTAGTGTAACGGGGGAATTCCCACCTTTCCATCGATGTATATAGGTCATACCCCTGATACCCCGGGAAAAAACCAGTATATCTAAATGTACACGCTATAATTCATTACTTTCGTTCCTCCGTAGTTCGCCGCGTGTGTGCTCTACGTGGCGCTCGGGTCGTCTGCTACAAACCATGCGGCCACGCTTGGAGGCATAACTGTGTTTGTTTTCTGTCATTGTTTTGATAAATATCATTGTCAATTATAGAAAGAAAAGTGATAAAAGTGAAGAATATTGAACAAAAATTCACGTTTTTCGTTAAAATTAACTTTTATCACCAACCCAAAACATATAGAAAGTGAAGATTCAAATTTCGTAAAATTGGAGCAAAAGGTGAGAATTTGTTCATGTTGTTTTTATTCAAGAACATTTGTTTACAAGCAACTATTTTAAGTGAAATCTTGGTCTGCCTTTCTTGTTATAGAAAAATGGAGGTCTACTCTGCTACAGCAGCAGTGTGTTCCCTTTGCAAGGAACCCATTTCTGCGGATGCTGTCACCGTAACTCGGGGCTTAGGATATTTGATTAATGTGAGCAAGGAAAGGAAGGATAAACATCATATTTTTTCAGAAAAACAAACGTCTGTGCAAATGCACAAACAGTGCAGGAGACGCTTCATTCTCAAATGTAGAAATGGCGGCCTTCAGTGCAAAAATTTTGACTCTGCTAGATTTAGGCCAACTGGTGGGGTCCATTCTGCTGTAATTAATCTTATAGTCTGTTTTCCTAATAAGTATATCTTGGGGCCTCATCTGAGAGGAAAACAAGACCCTCGGAAACATAAAATATCCATCAAAAATGTTTGGTCACAGGGTTTCTCATTTATGGCACCGAGGATTTTCCCAATCTGTGGAATGTAGTGGCACCATCTACAATTGGTATCCACAATCCATTTTGTACAAAACTTGCATATTTCACAAGTCTCAAAATTTCCAGTTTTTCAACCCGATTTTTTTGCAGAAAATATTGATGTTGCGAAAAAAATTTTTAACTGAACCGAAAATTTCTAACTGCTGCCATATTTTAGGAGATATTGACTGAAAACCTATTTTCCTGGTCTTTTGGGGCCATTTTCTCCGCCATCGTACGCGTTTTCCAGTCAAACTTTGTCTCATGATTAATGAGGTACCAATAGCTACTTCCAACAGAAGATGAAAATATAGTGCGTAATTAACGTTGACTTTGCCTTTTTTCCCTCCTTCATTTATTGGACTATTCCTGCTCCGAGACGCTTGTCGCTGTAGCAGTCTGGGAGATAGTAGTTATATACCAGTGATATTGAATTTTTTTTGCATTTTCAGAGCACAAATTTGTGCGTGAGAATATTCAAGAGTAACTGGTACGACCAATGTTCTGAAGTGAAGAGGAGTCTTTCGATTGTGATGGCCAGAGTGCAAAGACCACTTGTTCTTACCATCGGCAATTTTCGAGTGATCGACATTGAACTATTCGTAAATGTCAGTCTAAAATCTGGATTGAAGTGCTCACTCATTATTGATATGCGAATTTTTTTTTAGATCATCAAAGCTGGTTATACGTTCTTATTGTACCAGAAAATTTAAAGGTTTTGAAGTTTGTCTCTGATGAATTTTCAACAAATTAGTTCATCTGATTAGTTGCATGCTTTCGAAATGTGAAATGACCATTTTGATGATTCAACAGAATTCAGTTTGCCAATTAGTGCAATTTAGTAAGTAACTTTTAGCTCACAAACGATGGAGTAATCGATGAATCTCGGTCGATGAATCTAGTATGAATATAGGTAAGTATGTTAGGTTTTGAATTCACTCGGCCATTACTTGATGATGGAAATCCATGGCAAATGTAAACACTTCACAAACGATAAGATTTCCACAAAATTCTCAAACACACGACATGTTTCGTTAACACAGTAGATTCGTCAGTTAATATACTGGTACAATGAACTAAACTAACCTTGGCTTGCTAAACTTTTATGTACCCTACTTTCCCAATCTGTAGGATTAGTAACCTGTGGACAAGTTCGATATAAATCTTTATTTTAGGAAATTAGGCACAATATATCTACATCAAAATACGGTGTACCTGATCAACTCGAAAGGGTTGATAGCAAATATATATTATTACCTACTGAGAAAACACATTCAACAGCCCAGCGAGCACAAACATCCCTGGGATGTTTTGGGATGTTTTGAAAATGTTGGCATGAAGATGTTATTTTGAAACGTAATATGCACTGACTAAAGAGGTCTTTGAAGGATATTGAAGTATTGTTTCTGTTCTTCTGTGGCATTTCTTTGTTTGCTTACTGAGAGGTATCCCTGGGATATTTTGGGATGTTTTAAAAATGTAGGCATGAGGATGTTTTTTTGAGGCGTAATATGCACTTCCCAAAGAGGTCTTGGAAGGATATTGAAAGTATAGTTCCTGTTCTTTTGTGCCCTTTCTTTGTTTGCCCCACCACAACGTCCCATGCTTACGTCACCATACGATGAATCCTGATTTGTTTTCGATTTTGTTCTTCTTGTTCGTAATTGGCATTCGCGTTTGCAGCGTGTCACGCTCACATCACGCTGCTAACGAACAGAAAGGAATTTGGTGAAGTTTATTGTGTTAGAAGACTTATTTAGTTTGTAATAATGACCATCAGATGCAAGATGTGTTGTTCGGTGCCTCAGTGTAATCAATATATAAAAGTACGAATTCCTCAATACACAGCTTCTCCACAGTTGCAAAATTATGCATTGTGGAGAACATTTCAAAAATTGGGAAACCTATTTCCAATTATATGTCTGTGTGTAGTAAGCACTACTCAGAAACCGATTAAGAAGGTAATTTCATATCAAGAAAATATTTTTATGTTCGATCTATTTTTAATGCATTTTTTGATTCAAGGGATATGGAATCCTAATGCAAAAGTTCATTTTGACAAAAGGCTTCAGAAAAGTACCTCGAAAATGTTTTTTTACAGCGATTTAATGTGCGCAAGACGCGTTGAAAATGTTCTGTTGTGTCCATGAAAAGGCTTTAGAAAGAACTAGGGAGAAGGTAGTTTTGTGACATATCATGGACATCTTCATTATTACCGCCTGCGGCGGACATTGGCTGTTCTATAATAGTTCTATTCATGTGTGAACAGAACATCGCAGTGGAGGTTCAATGTCTCGAAATCTCGTACTTTTAACATCTCTGAGATGTTTTTGTGCTCGCTGGGAGTGGTGAACTATTGAGGTCTAGTTGATCGTTAAGTAAAATGTCAGAATTCTTGAGTTTGCTGATTTGTGAAGATTTATATGTTTTCTCAGTAGGTGAACATATGTATTTGCTATCAAACCTTGCAACTTTATCCGGTACACCGCATATTAATGAAATTATTGTGCCTAATTTCCGAAAATAGAGGTTTATCGAACCTGTATACAGGTTATTTATCCTTCAGATTGGAAAAGTAGGGTATATAAAAGTTCAGCAAGCCAAGGTTAGTTTAGTTATTCATTGTATCATCACCTGACGAAGCTACTGTGTAAGCGTGTCGTGTGTTTGGGAATTTTGTGGAAATCTTATCGTTTGTTAAGTTTTTTCAAGTATGTTAAGGTTTGCTATTCATAATTTAGGATACGAGTGAGCTCGAATTGAGAACAAAAGCAATACTCAGAAGAGGATTGCATCACCTTCATGGTGGGAAACATAATAAGTATTCACCTAACTTAAATATTCTCCCCTAAAGCCCAACCTCACCATAGTGCGTGAAGGACAAGCCGCGGCTGCTCGGCAGATTGAGCATTTTGGGAACATCTTTGCTGTCATCACTCAGATGGGACAGTTTTGTGGACATCTGCTTATGTGGCCGCGGATTGATAACGAGGCTCTGGCAATCCCCTCAGGGGCTCACAACTTGTGAGTACGGGAATGGTGAACCCGAGGTACTCTAGCCGGATATTCACCATACTTCAACTTGTCTTGCTGATGTCTGTCTAGGTGGTCGAGGACTGGTCAACGAGGCTCTGGCAACCTAATCCAAGCTGTGGGAACCCGTGGCGATGGATGGATGGCGACATCCCAGAGTAAACATCCTTAGCCTTGTGCAGGGGGCACCACAGGGCTGGACCAAACCCTTCCCCCGTCACTCGTAGGAGAAGGAAAGCTTTTGGCCTTCTTCGTAGACGAGAACAGGGATCGGAATAGCAATATTCAGGGATCTGAACGAGAAGGGTCTTTCATATTGAAGTGACCCTTAATAGGCACCATGAGTCGTATGTGGTGAAATTGATAGCGGCATGTAGGTGAGATACAATGGGCCACTAGGCCTAAGTGTCGTCGAAGCCTACAAACGGGCTGGAGTGTTTAGTGGGTATACCATGGAGGGGACTCCCACACTATCATATGGGGGATTGGACCCATATGATGTCTATAAAAGATTTCAACCACCTCGGCAAAAAAAAAACTATAATAATTTCCATTTCAAACAGGGTGATTCACGTTGGCCTCACATCAGAAGTTTTCCAACTTGCAGTTAGATTGAGAGCTCGAAAATTGATATGCTATTATAATCGATCATTTTCAATCTACCTGGAATATTTTTAGTCCTTCAACTATACAGGGAGTGTCAAAAGTTGCCACCAGCTTTCTTGTTTTAGATTGAAACCTAATTTTTTCCACACATGCCGAATGACCTTCTAATTCTGAGTTTAGATATTATGATTTATATCAACTTATCAATCACAGTTTTCGACACATGACTAATTTTTTTATTGGTGTACAAAAATGCAAACCGTTCAGAATTAGAACACAAAATATCTGAAATAATGAGCTGGGAGTCAAGTCTAACTCCTAATGTCCCATCGATGATCTCGGTTTGTACCATATGGGTGCAGATGATCTTCGAATGTCGCATAAAAGAATTTCCGGAAACTCAACTTTTTCAAATAGCACCTATGATATATTTTTACACCGTATGAGAGAAAATTGGATTTGAGGATGCGTTACTTGAGCATTCCCTATAGTTTACTCAAACCTTCATAAAAATATTTTTTTCTAAGAATGAGTCATGGATACCATCCATTCTCGAAGTGGTTTCAGGAGAAAAAAGGAAGGGACTCAAAGTCGGTCGACCACAAAATTCAATATAAAACACCCACGTGTATTTTATACCGGGTCTTCCACAATGATTGAACACCACGTGACCAAAATGTGTTTGCAACCAACACTGCTCAGTTGGAAATAAAGAACTGGAAATCAACAGCTGCTATCATAATAAAACATCAGTGGCGGCTCGTAACTTTCATGACAGAGGAGGCTGAATGATATGAGATTCAATGTGAAAAACAACTCTCTACTCACCCAAGTCAATAGCTTTAATGATATTCTGTTTACCAGTTAACCTGAACTTAATACTTGAAGAGATGTGTTTCTGTGATTTGCAGTGTCCAATCCGCGAGAAAAATTTTTCAAATCATTATCTCCTAATCGTCCCCAACATGATGACTTATCGGTTGAAAATAATACGCAGTACCAACGATATAGCTTATTCCTTACCTCAGATGCCGTCAACCAGATATATTTTTTATAATTATCAGAATTGAACGAACGATTTTGTTTGTCACCTGTTACAATCAGATTTTTTAATTCCGGTGTCGGACGTTTGTTTTTCACAATCAATTTATCTTCATAAGACAAAGCACTGAATGAGTTCACCAAAAAGTAATAATTGTGAGTGGAATAATATCGAATGCAAGAACAATCAAATGAAATCAAAAACCATATAAACTAAACTATCAACAAACTCAGAAGTATATACAGTAAATTGCTACTGGGTGCTAGAGCTACAGCTGTGCAGTATAAATTTCGAAAACACAAAATTGAAGAGACAGATTCGTACGAAGCTACGAAGCCCTGGAAGGGACACATAAAATAAAAAAAATAAAAACTCTTCAAAATTCCGACTTATAACTCGGAATTTTAAAATTCCGAGTTATAACTCAGAATTTTACATCAAAATTCCGACTTATATCTCGGAATTTTAAAATTCCGTGTTATATCTCGGAATATTGGATGTAAAATTCCGAGTTATATCTCGAGATATTGGATGTAAAATTCTGAGTTATAAGTCGGAATTTTAAAATTCCGAGATATAAGTCGGAATTTTACATCCAATATTCCGAGTTATAACACGGAATTTTACATCCAATATTCCGAGTTATAACACGGAATTTTAAAATTCCGAGATATAAGTCGGAATTTTGATGTAAAATTCCGAGTTATAACTCAGAATTTTGAAGAGATTTCATTTTTTTTATTTTATGTGTCCCTTCCAGGCCTTCGTAGATTCGCCATGCAACTTTCCTGTTTTGAATTTTTGTAAACAGAACAAGCTATTGGCTGCTATGACAGTTGACAAGTTAACGGGTCAATCAAATTGCGAAGGACGTGAACCACAGAACAAATACACTGGAAACTACAGCCATGAATGATCCAAGATGAAAATATGACGTATATGATGCTGTTACCTAAGAGAACATGATGACAAACATGTATTGTTGGTTTCCTACAAATATGGTCACGTAGTGTTCAATCATTGTTGAAGACCCGGTATAACATTTTGTAGTTGACCAACTCTGGGTTTGTTCTTCTTCTCCATTAATAAAAATTAGACTGGCTATATAGGTGTTTAAAAAAAAGAATCGATTGATAAATTGATTTCTGATTAGGTGGATTTTCTTCTTCCATTCTTGATATAAGTGAACATAATGATAATACCTACCTTCTACCTCAACTGAAATTATTCAATTTTTTAGGGCTCACAGCATCCTAGCCAGCTTCAAGTCAAAACCAGCATCAATTTCTAATGCATCGCTTCGTTGCCTCTCCACAAGATCACAGCTCAACATACATAATACACTTATAATTATAATAAAGATACACCTAGCGTCATGCAGTTTCGTATGTTTTTACTGTTATATTCAATTTTTTCCATGATTTAATAATTCATGAAATATATGAAGCAAACGTTTGACCGATATGTGCAAATGACGCGGTGACAGCGGATAGAGAATCTGACGGTTTCGAAAACGAGGTATCACGTGACCCTCTCTTCCATTTGAAAGACCACGTAACTACAATCATTTTCATGCCAGAAAGTAGTAAAAGAGGTAGCGTTTTACATGCATTTTACCCGAACACACGATATAGCTTGTTCCGTTCTAAAGTTAAGGGGGGAACGACTTTTTACGTCCTCACTATATCAGTTATTTGATAGTTTAGAGTATAGATGCAGATGCAGCTTCCTGAAGGCACCCAAGATAGAGGAGAAAAAATTATATTAATGAAACAATGGTTATTTAAATAAATACAAAAAAATCCAAGTCATTCCCATCACACAATGTTCATAAAATAAACGACAATGGTGAATTTTGGGAGAAAAACAACTACTTTCCTGGCTAATGCCACGCAGAACATTGAATTAAATCCTCCCAAAATCTATGCATCGACTCGTATGAACGAATACTGATACAAGTGACCATTTCCTGAATGCCTATTGATTTCGATTTAGCCAGGCCACGCTAGACACCTGCAGACTGGTTTCGAGCTCTTTGACTGTCATCAGTGCAGGGCAGTCTCCAGCTTGGTTATTTGTTTCACTAGACAGAAAAGCACAAGCCGCGACTGGCGTTTCATTGGCAAGGCGTAGCCGAGGCTAGGATCTGACAGGCGACTATTGACAGAGATTCCACTTTGCTTTGAGACTTCCGAACAATGAAAATTTCCGGCCGAGAGCTTTCGCTGACGACCGAATCTGGAAGCAAACGTCATTGAAATAGCGAATCACTATGAGTCTCAACAGTGAATGCCTCCACGGTTTCTTTCTGCAGGGAGAAAAGAAAATGGAATAACGGTTTCATTTGCCAGATCATCATTCGGTTGTATTTCATGTTAGATATTTGAAATTCAGATGGAAGAAATAGTTCTTTGAAACCTATATTTTCCATGAAAAAACAGTTGAATATAAGAATCAGTTCCAACGAAAATAAACTTTGGTCGATAATTTTGAATAGAACCCGCCTGTACGCCTTTCAATAGAGCGATACATTTCATTTTCAATTAAATATCACGAATCTACATTTGTTTTCAAATTGGCGGCATAGTAGGCATATTTTATATTAGATTCAATATGGCGAGAATAAAATATGATGTCATATTTTTGTCAAGCAATCTGATAAAATAGCAAATAAACGATTCGATTCGTTTTTTATGGAACTTGCGAACATTTTGATTCATCGCCAACCATCAGGTGACTTTTTCCAAAATGTTCAATACGAAAAAATACTCATTGAATGAATATCGACGCCAGTATCTGTAGATGAAGCCTAGTTTTCAATCTAAAAATCATTGAAGGTTGTCTTTTTCATTACACCTAAATAAATCACATCTCCATAAAAAATATGTTTATTTGAAAACCCATAGGCCTAACCGATGCGTAGTGTGTCAAGTATTATTCTATAGATACTTATACTTTTTGATTTAAATGTAAGGAAAGTAGCATTTTCTGTATAAACTCTTCGAGGGAATCCAAGAGAAATCATGTCATTTGAAAGAAATACTAAAAGTCCCCCTGATTGACGATTCATCAACATTTTCGCATGTATCATCAAAAACTAATCAGAGTGCTTCGTGTATTCGTTATTTCATTAGAATGTTTAAAGAAAATTCGATAGATGACGTCAGAGTGCTCCATATCCATTTCAAAAAAATGTCTCCTCCTGCATTGAAAAGGAATATTCTCAGATATATTTATGAACACGAAAAAATGGATTTATAAATAAAGAAATACATTGAGAATTCGCATTCTCCATGTAATGAAAATATTAATTCTTTCTCGGTTCATTCAACAGAAAACAACTACGTGCCTGGCTATATGCCACGACGAATATTGAATTACATCTATTGAACACACACGATGAGAATTTGAAAACAAAATCTTCTAAAGTAGAGAATTCACATTCTCCTTCATCTGAAGATATGCGTATAATATCATTCTTAAAACTCAACAGAAAACAACTACTTTCTTGGCTATTTGCCACGTCGAACATTGAATTATATCTGTTGAATATCTAAAAAGAGAGCATGAAAATCAAAATCCTCTGAAATTGAGAATTGTCATCATCTCTCAAATCTAATAGAATAATATGATGTATTATGATATAAAAATATAACTTACCAATATGTTCAGTATTGAAATGAAAATTGAAATGTATGAACTCTGATCTTGATGAGCTTGGAACTTTCAAAAAAATCATTCGCATCAGTAATTGTATCTTTCACAAACAGGTTATATATGACTCAACTCGAGTAAAACTCATTCCAATGGAAACTTTTTATTTCAGAAGATTTTATTCAATAGATGTAATTCAATATTCGTCCTGTCATATAGCCAGGAAAGTAGTTGTTTTCTGTTGAATGAACCGAGAAAGAATTAATATTTTCATCACATAGAGAATGCGAATTCTCAATGTATCTCTTTATTTATATATCCATTTTTTCGACCTCAATCGCAGATTCGTGATTAGGTTTTCTCAATTCAGAATTTCTTTCCACGTCCTGTATGATGAATGTCAATTCATCATACATCCGAAAAAAAAAAATGTCTCCTGCGCTGTCATTTTTAAAATAAGCGTCCAATATTAGTGATATGTCATTGAAAAAATATGTACAGGCCGAGTCAGCACCAGACGTCTTTGTGACGTACATTTATGGTCCGATTGACAAGAGATTCATAATCTCCGACTCCGTGAAGCTCTAGATACTAATTTTGATTCGAATCGGACCATAATCAAAAACACCGTCTGCCATATTGGATCCGCAATTCAAATTTTTTCATTCAATTGTAATGACACAACGAATTGTCACTCGGACGATTGGAAGTGGGTCAAATTTGACTTTCAAGTTTTGATCACAAATAACAGACACCATCAGGACATGGCCGATATGTTCTTCGAATTAGATCATAGATCTTTTTTTGATGACATGGTGAACTGAATAAAAGCTCGTAATATTATAAATGGGAAAAACTGAGAAACAGAAGATAGAGATGGTTCGATCGCCGAAGTGTGGTTAGTACTTTGGATGATGGTCGAGTATTCAACGAAATGAGTGATGCTTCCGTGATTTGGAACATCAATTCATAGACATGGACCAAAAAGATTTAGAAAAACATCACGAAGACGCACATTCCATTGAAAAATGTACGTCTCTGAAACGTCTAATGCACTTCTCTGATACCTAAAATGGCCGTCTGAAAGACGTACTCACGTAGTGGAATATAAGTTCTGAAGACGTCTCAAAGATGTTCTATGACTGATTGGGGGGTGCCATTCAAATCAAAATTTTCAACCTAGGTCTATTGTCGGTGAAATCGAAAGTGCCATTCAACCGTTCTTTATCGAAGAATATGGGCTTTGAGAAACCAAGTCTTCGATCAAAATGTCAAAGGTCTAACATGGTAAACAACCGAATGACGACCGGGCCAATGATCTTGTCGTCACCCGACAGGCGGCTTTCCGATCAATTGAGACCATCGATTCCTGGTAGATCTTTCACAATTCCACGAGCTAAGTTGGACAGTAGTCCAACACTAACCCTTGAATGTAGCGATTCAACATTTGAGCCTATATATAATTCCTTCATTTAGCCAATGACTAATAAAAGAGTGTACATGTGAATAGAAAAAAAAAACAGTCATGAAAATAACATATATAATCACGAATACTGAATAAAATACATATCATACAACATATGAATACATAGAAGAAGTAAAATTGAAAAAATAAAATAATTTCTACATCACTCAGGTTTTGTCCTATCAACAAATATTGTTTTGATTTCCCTTTGAATATATTCAGTAACAATGAGGTTTCTATGAAGTCTGGTAATTCATGGAACTGCTGCAGTCCTTTGAAAAATATCGGGTTTTGAGCATTTATCCTGCTCACTGGCTGGCGTTACATAAAAGTTATTTCTACAGACAGTATTATTTCTACTTCTTGTGTTATGATTATGGATGTTGAAGTTGTGAGTTATCTTATTCTGCAGGTAATTAGGGGCACAGCTAGTTGTTATTCTATGAATGAAAATCATAGCTTGATAGTAGAAAAAATCTTCAACTGATAAAAATTTCAAGATAGTCAGCATTTCAACATTTGAGGTTACTGTCGGACATGCCAATATTATCCGCATAGCCCTGTTTTGTAATTTTTTACTGTTCGACGCCGACATAATAATATACATTACTGTTGAGCAATAAGTGGAGTGGAGAATTATAAAAGTTTTGAAAATAATGAGCCTTGACCATTGACTCAAATACTTTGAACATTTATAAAGATGATTGATCTTGTGGGAAATTGTTTTTATAGGATCATTTCCATGCTGTTTGAATTCCAGTTGCCTATCTATGGTCACACCAACATATTTGAATTCATCTACTCTGCTATTTGAGATTTTTATACTGTTGGACATTGGGAATCACCAGAAACTCCGTTTTTTCAGAGTTGATTTTCAACAAATTGGCACAACACCATCTGTACATTTTTTCTAAATCTCTGTTGATAACTTCAACACTATTCGAGACACTCAGTGAGGAAAAATTAACGAGTGTGTCATCTGCAATTGAATGGATGGTACTTCCAGTAATGAAGTCTGCAATATCATTGATATAAATTAGGAAGAGTAATGGACCAAGAACACTTCCTTGTGGCACACCTCACTCATTCACTAACTCATCAGATCTTTTGATTTCAACCTTTTGTTTTCTATTTGATGAATAATCTGAAAACCATTCCAACACTGCTCTAATGCACCCAATATATTTTAATTCATTCAATAGTCTCCCCCTATCTACCGTTTCAAAGGCTCTCTGCAGATCTAGAAAAACACAAATAGTTATTCAGTTCTTCTAGGCATCAAGTCAGTCAGATTGCACTGAGGATAACATTTCATTTTCATTTATAAATTTCAGGACTTGTCTAAGAACTACTTTCTTCAACATTTTTCCGAGACAGCTGAGCATATTTCCTAATAACACAATAACATCTGTAAGACGTCGTAAAAACATCCATATGGGATGATAGGAACATCTCTGGAAAATCCCCATTTTCCTTAGGACATCCTTGGGATGTTGCTGGCAACACCCATCTCAGCATTTGCGATGTCTTATAAACATCCCATCAGAATGTTTGTGGGATGATATGGGATGTACCAGATACATTCAGGGTACTTGATATGAAACATCTTGAAGAAACTTTTAGGATGTTTTTTGTTTGATGACACGGTATGAATTATTTTCAATCTGAAATCCTGAAAATGGCCGACCTATTTCCAGATATAAAGCAACAATCAAAATCCGAAAATATAAGGTCGGTGCGACCCAATAACTAAATGGAAGATGAAAACAGTTGTTTGAGGCTCATATTTGTTGGCGCTGGGCCGACGGCTGTTAGTAACTCTTAGCAACGTAGTTGTACCGCCGTCTGTCGGCTGGTATAACAAATAAATTTAGCAATAAATATGCTGAAGAGATATATATTTCAATTTTGTCGTTTATTACATGGTTCATGAAGTTAAGCAGGTACTTTGGTAATCTTATTGAGAAATATTCAGTATAATTATTTCAATTTGTTATCGATAAAATTACGAATACAGTTTTGGTTTCCATTTTTTACCAACTTTTCAATGATTCAAATGTCACAATTCTGTTCAATCATGTCAATCATCAATACCAAATAAGGAACCATGATATTGTTTATAAAAAAAAAGATCAAATGTGATGTTTCTAGAACATCCAATGGAAACATCTGATGGATGTTCCAAGAGAAACATCTCTGGGATATCGAACCTAAGTCTGAAACATTGGGACATTTGTAGGACCTTAGCGGGATGTACCAGCAAGATCCCGTGTTGTTAGGGTTTTTATTGGTTTCAAGTCCGAAGCTTTACTGGGCTTTGTTACTTGGGAACTGATATAATACACTCAGTTCCAAAAAAAGTGACGCACTTGATATTTGACCTATGTTCTAAAAAAAAAAACAGAAAATAGTAGGACGATTTTTATTTTCATTTTATTCGTTGGTAGGTAATGCATTTGTCTTTGAAAAGAAATAAAGAGGTAAAAATTTCTTTCAAAGCCTCCTTGATGGTGGTGGAATAACTCGAACCATGATTTATTCTTAATTTTTGACTCACCCTGTGTGTTAATTGAGTAATGGCATAGAAAGTGCTTACACCCTATACGAAAGAAGTTTATTTTGCGAATATTTTGTTTTTTTATTCATTGATTTATCTCTACAATTTTATGAATTACAGCTTTTTTTTGCTGAATCCTTGCAGATTACCAACTTTCTGAATTTATCGAGAAACAATTTTTCAATGAAATAAACTGATACCAATAAATTTCTGAAACTTTTTTATTAAACACAAAATTATAAATTGGGATGACTGCTCAATACCGTGTATTGCCTCCTCTAGCAACTCTAAGAACTTCTAATCTACGAGGCATACTGGAAATTGAGTTGCTTATCGTTTCCATTGGTATACGATCCCATTCTTCCACTAATGCATCTGCCATTTCTGCGAGATTTTCCGGAGACCTCTCGCGAGAACGTACCCTTCTCCCTAATTCATCCCATAAATGTTCTATAGGATTCATATCGCGGCTTCTCGCAGGCCATTGTAATGTGGTAATACCAGTAGCTTCTAAGAAGTTTCGCACTATTGCTGCGGTGTGTGGTCGTGCATTATCCTGCATCAATATGAAATTATTGCCCACTAACTCTGCATAAGGTAAGACATACTGCTCTAAAATATCAATGTAAATTTGGGCATTCCTCGACTGCCTCAACGGAAAAACATGAAGGGGTGCCTTTCCATTCATTGAAATCCCTCCCCACACCATAACGGACCCACCATTGAAACTTTCGCATTCTGTTATTGAATTTTGATTGAACCGTTCACCAGTTCTTCGCCACACTCCTTTTCTCCCATCCACCATGTTGAGGCAAAACCTTGACTCATCCGTAAACAGGAATTTCGACCATTCAGGAATATTCCACTGTCCATAACTTTCAGAATTTCTTCTAGCAGCACGATGTTCGGGCAATAATTTGGGACCTTTTGCAGGTCTCCTAGCTTTTAAATTACATTATTTTAGACGTCTACATACCGTCTGCTTACTTACTGCAACATCACGAATTTGGCGATTACTACGCCTATCGTTTACTAACACAACTAATCTTGCTACTTGTTCAGGATTCATTTGAGGCATTTTGTGTAATTTAAGTCAATAAAACAAGACACTTAATTAATGACACAACGACAAATGGCCAAATATGGAGGCATACAACAAATTAGTTGCCATGGCAACAACATTTGTTATTTTAAAGACAATGTGATTCTACCAGAGTACAACCCAATCAATTTTGAGTACTCTGATCCTTCAATGAATTCAATTTGTGGGATAAGGGTAAGGTATCAGCATAAAAGCTGTAATTCGGAAAATTTTAGAGATAAATCAATGAATAAAGAAACGAAATGCTCGCTGAAAAAGCCTCTTTCGTGAAGGGTGTAAGTACTTTCTATGCTTACTCAATTATCACACAGGGTGAGTGAAAATTTAAGAATAAATCATGGTTCGAGTTATTCCACCACGATCAAGGAGGCTTTGAAAAAATGTTCACCTCTTTATTTCTTTTTCAAAGACGAATGCATAACCTACCAACAAGTAGAAAAAAAAAAATAAAAATCGGCCTACTATTTTTTTTTCCAGAAGATAGGTCAAATATCAGGTGCGTCACGTTTTTTGGAACTGAGTGTAGTAGAGACTTTCATGTCATCTGGGATTTATCCTGTTTCTAGAGGATTTCGTGAGGACTGTTTGTATTGGACATTAGGAAAATGAACTCCTTAATTATTGTCAGACTACTATCAATTTCATTCAGGTGTATCGGCATATCCACAGATAAACTTATTGTTTTTTTTTCAATTTCAATTCCCAGAAAGTCAACGTTTCCTCAGCAATTTGGAACTGATGTTCTCAGGGTTTTCCACATTTCTTTTGTATCATTCCTGAACTCATCTTTTTTCTCTTCTCAATACCTCAACTACATTGTTTTTTTTCCTGTTCATATATGTCGTTGTTCTGTTCAGTTCTATCATATAGATTAAATGGTTTTATTATTCACAAATATCTTATGACTTTTATCTCTCTCCCTCACTGCCTGCTCAACATTATCATTCCACCACTCCTTATATATACCTAGGATGAATCAAAATGTTTCCTTTCAGCACAATCTCATTATGAATATTGAGAATGTGTTCATGAAAGGTTTTATATTTCCTTGAAAAGGAATATTCTCAGATGAATTATGAACATACAAAAATGGATATATATTTATATGAAACAAGCAGGCGGCCATTCAATCTTTAACATGCAATAAAATCAGATCAAAAATGGTCTGGGATTGCCTTCAAAGCCTGCTAACCCTGGCTAACCACAACAAGGTAACTCTTCAATGGGTGCCAGGGCATAAGGGGATTGAAGGCAATGAAGCAGCTGACGCTCTTGCCAGGCAAGGGTCTGCGACGTTGTTTATGGGACCGGAACCTGTGTTCGGTATCCCCAAAACCTCAATACGCGGCTGGCTGGCAAGGTGGATGCAAGAAAGACATCAGGCATACTGGAACAATGTCCCAGGACAAAGACACAGTAAACTGATGGTTGGAACACTGTCACAAAACAGTGACTAACGACATTCTGAGCCTAAACAGAAGTCAGATCAAACAAGTGACGGGACTAATAACCGGTCACTGCCCCTTGAGGAAACATATGCATCAAATGGGAATCTATACAGACGAACCCATATGCAGACTATGCAATGAGGAGGAGGAAACTGCCACCCATGTAATATTGGAGTGCGAAGCACTAGCGCGTTGGAGATACAACCTTCTGGGAGCAGTAAAGTCTCAAGAGGAATTTTCAAAGAATGATTTGGTGAAGAGGCTGCTTAACCTCATCAACGTAGCGAACCTGTTCACCTAAGTCAACAGCATGATCAGGAATACAATAGGCCGAAAGACTGCAGTGTTTTGGGCTTCAAACCCTGACTGATCATTCTGCTATTAATCAATCAATCAATCAATCAAGCAATACATTGAGAATTCGCATTCTCTATGTGATGAGAATATCTACTCTTTTTCAGTTTATTCAATAGAAAACAACTACTTTCCTGGCTATATGCCACGACGAACATCAAATTATATTGTCGCAACTCAGATGGTTTTGGTAGATTATTTGGCAAACGGCGTGTCCACCACATGTCGCAACTCAGATGTTGCCCTCCTATGGTTCGCAACTTGGCTACTCGCTTGGGTTGATGAGAGGATTTTGATCATTTCACCACCCAACCATATTCATCCCCAAATGAAGAGTCAAGATAGTTTTCGTATAAAATTAACGTTTATTGATTCAATGGGAAAGTCGTGAATAAATGCTTGCCACATGGCAAAGTAGCAGAGACAAACCATAGTAAATTCCCAAACGGAACACAACACAAAACAACCATTCAGATAGAACATGGAAAAACAGTACTTACATTATGACATCTAACATGGGGTTGACCAGCAGGATCAAAGTCGGGAGGACGGTACACATTTTGGCAGCAACTCGTGAATTAGTAACTCAATTACGGAATAAAATAAGGTGTTATCGATAATGAATGGCTTATCGATTGGAAATCTATTTATATTTGGAATCGATGCTAACATTGCAATTTTCCGCAATGGCAATGCTCGATACCGGGCGAATAGCTTAGCCCGCATCGCAAGCTAAGCGGTTTCATGCAAATTTTACCGGAACTAGAGTCTATGAACTCCGCTTTGACCTGATCGAAACGCTGTACTAGATGTTTTAATTTGGAAAAGTTAATTTATGAATAAAGATCTAGAAATGAACGAAAGTTTGAGTGATGTTATTTCATAGACATTTGTACTCCTTGACAATATCTATTGAATACACACGATGAGAGTTTGAAGATAAAATATAAAAACTTCTGAAATTGAGAATTTGCATTCTCCTTCAGACAAAAATAAGTATATGCACACATCATTCTGAATATTCAACAGAAAACAACTATTTTCCTATTGAAAAAGAAACGCGATGTTATAGATCTGTTCCAATTCAAGGGCAAAATCTGAAAATTACGAGTAACAGGTGCATAAAATTAGTACATTCACATACATCTATGACTATTTGTATATTGTCGAATATAAAAAGGACCGTATGTTTATATAATATTCAGGTAATATGGATAAAAATCTGAATTATATAGTTTGAAATAGGTATACATAATATCAATAATATAGTTGGGTTATTGTTTTGGGGTGGGATTATGGTCAATTGGTGTTTAATATTCATATCACATTTTTCACTGTACCACATTTGGGATGCCAAATTATCAACTGAAAATAAATCGTAATGGCTCTATTGAATATTTGATGCTATAATTTATTGACAGATCTAAACGTAGGTGAGATTATTTGGCTATACTTATATATTCGCTCCATGAATTTGGATGTCCTTAGTCACCCCGAACGAAGTAAAAATACAAGTTGGGATAATATATCGAACGAAAATATCCTTTGATTGTATAGGTAAGCATTTATTTGGTGATAGTCTATATTGTAGTGGGAAGGTATATAATGAAAAGAACACAACTCGGCTAAAATTTTCACAACTTCGGTAATACATCTCTCTGGATTTTCTTATCCCCGTCTCGAATAAGAATATCAGTAATTTCTCTAATTTTGTCTCGAATTTTATGATTTTCCTCGTATTGAAAGATAAACATATAAGTAATATTTCAATACAGAGTGTCTCATCATTAGCGTGCTATACTTCACCATTAGATCGAAAGATTGAAAATATGAAAAAAAGTTTCTATAAACATAGGTCGAACAATGTCTCATAAGCGAGCTACAGCCCCTTGAAGGTGGTACCCTGAAAATGGTTTTTATTTTAT
>OU896722.1:5209560-5271562 GCA_918026855.4 Phaedon cochleariae
TGAATGAAAATTTCCACAAAGAACAGTTTTTTATATAGTTACAAATGTTATACCTCAGGTTATGTCTCAAATCTTGACAAGAAAAAACATCATCACATTAATATTGAGATATTTGGAACACAAACTGTTGACCAGTAGCAACAATATTGATGAATACTACTAGTACTGACTTATCCTTTCAAAATGGAATATAATATTGGCTCAAAGAGCATTATTCATCAGGAGAAAAGAAATCGAGATTGAGATTACAGCGGCCTGCTCCAGCGCCAAAACTAGCCATTAGAACAGTTTGGTATTTGGACATTTTGTTCAGGATGTCTTGAACTATAACATAACAAAAATTCAGCCAATTCGACAGAAGGCCAATTTTCTCTATAAAACGTGCGGTGTCCTTTGCTGTGAAACCGTAGGAGGCATAGGATCGCGCGTTTCTAGTCATAAGATATTCAGATTATGAGTTCTGTGGGTTGTATACACCCTATACTATTCTAATTTACGCCACATACCTTATTCCATAGGTAATGATCATTCTGAGTAGGTATAAATAGTATTTGACGCAATCACTCATCGTTATTTGAAATCATCACAAATACTTTCATCAGTTATTTGATATAACTATTCCTCTTTAAGCCTCAACAACCAATGAGAGCATAAATAACCACATATATTTCGTCGTTGCTGAATTGATTACAAGTGTGAAATTATACCTTATATGAGTTTCAATATGACTATGCTCCTATTCCTATTCTTCAGTTATGTGTTGTGTTCTCTGTTATCTGCAGTAATTATTCGGTTCAGAATATTCATTTCATATTCTGTTAAAAATGACAGTCAGACTTGTTGCACAGAAATATAGAGAATGGATATCTAGGTCAAATCATAAACAGGATGTTTCTTAAGTACATCTAAATAATTCAGAAGCATGTTGCTGACGTCGAAATGAAGAGAAGTTCGTATAGTTTATCCAAAAACAATTGCAGAATCTTGTGCCGCACCTGCAGTCACTTCAAAGAAAACTTCAAACACGCCGACGCCGCACAGTGCGGGATATTCTGCAATTGATATTGGATATACTTTACAAACATATGTTCAGTTATTCGTTTCATGAGACACAGAGTGTCAAATTTATTGATTGTTATTTCGGTTATATGTAAATAAACTACAAAACTCCTGGTCAGATACCAAATTTCACTCGAATATCATTTTTTTTTTATTTATTCACAAAAAAAACAAAAAAAAAGAATCAAACTTCGAATATCTGTATCTCAGAAATAAATAACTTGCGGACATATTGCATTGGATCATTCAAAGTAGGTTATGTAACGCGTTTTCTCACGTTTTCCATGTTATGAAATATCGCTGAGTTTCAATGATTATCTGAAAAATGTATAGAGCTCTAAAAAAAAATGGTTTGCGACAGTGATAGCTTGAAAGAAACATTATTTAGATTTTCAATACCTACTTGAGGTCCTATCTGGAACTGACGATAACAATTCCGATTTGTGAAATAAGCTCCTATTGCTGTCACAACATAACAGAACTCCAGCTATAGCAGTGCCAAATATTCATTATCCAGGTTATCACCCATTGCATAGTAGAATTGGAATATCTTGAATAGATTGATCCTCGTGCTTTGAAACAATGCTAATTCCAAAAATGATACTCGATAGTCCGAAAAAAATTAATAAAAAAAATTAATATGACAATATTGGCGAGTGTCAAATTCAGGAACATATATAAATGCAAAATGTATTTCATCGTCTCATGTAACTATGGCAGAACCTCGTTAAGAGATGCGTTATGGTATCTATAAATCAGGGGTTTAATCTGTGTCGGGCTGTCCGCACTGAGATGCTTGTCCGATGTCCGCACATGGTCCGCACAGCTTCTGATGTCATCTGTACGTATCAGTATCAGGAAGATATATGATAAAGTCCTAATCGAGATATCAAAAGTATACTGATTGAATTTGAATTGTGCAATTCGACTTCATATACCAATTATACCAGTCAGTTCTGTCATAGCATGAGAAACATAACAGTCCCTCTTGTTACAGACACGACTACCGTGATTCTATAAATCTCCCGAACGAAACGACGATCGTAGCTTTATGAACGGTCGTTTTCAGATGATACGATGACATTTCACTGAGCCAAAACAATAACAAATGTTTGTCTGAATTTTTGAATTTTATCAATTTTATCTTGTTTTTCTTAATATTCTTATCTTGCTAACTAATTATAAAGATCTCAAATTCTCTCAGTTCTTTGTAAAAGAATAATTGATCATTAATTGTATGAAAAATGAGTTTAAAGCTAAGTGAAATCAGTTGTGTTCAATGGTTTGAAGATATTGAAAAGCATAGATGCGGATACTGCAATCAGGAGAATACTAGTATATCCAATGGTAAGGAAAATATAGTTTTTTTTGGATATAGAACTTGACATTAATCATCTGAGTCCATCCATCTTACAGTGGAGTGAAGACTGGATTGAATACTTGAGTGAAGATAATAGGACAGGGAGAAAATCTTACATTCAGCTGCATGAAAACTATATTTTTTTACATTTGAGGGACATGTTTTGCTAAAGGAAGTTCCTACTCTTCTATGGGGAAATTTGTTCACATGTTGAAAACCAAAATTTGAAAAATTAAATATAAGGTGTTCCAGAACAACATACCATAGTCTGTAATTTTGCACTCATCATGTGATGGGTTTTTTTTGGGAAACCTTTTTTGGTTTATGTATTTTTGTCTAAAAAACATGGTTTTGATAATGAAAATGTGAACAAACCCCTATTTATCAAGCTATTTCATGAAAAAGTTCGAAATTTTGCCTTCTTTTTCTCCTTGGGATGCTTTTACACATACTTGCTCTTTTTATTTTGTCATTGGACACTTTATATACTCATGATGTACTTCAATGACACATTTTATTATAGAAAATTCAACACAAAATATGATTTTTATAGTGGGTTTTTCATATTTAGTGACTAAGCATACTAGATGACCCCCATTTAATCAATAGTCAATCCAAATACCAGATGTCAAATGTCAACAGAGTGCTTTTGAATGACATTACACACACCAATATTTTAAATTATATTCTTCCTTCTTTTCACTATACATGGATAAATCACAAGAAATTCATATTTCAAGTTGACTCATATAATAAAAAAAAGTGTCCTACATTGGGGATATACAGGTTGGACCATTATCTTGAATTTCCTCATTCTGACGAAGGAATCATAATCTCCGACCCAGAAAACCCCCAGATACCAATTTCAAATAGAATCGGATCATATTTGATAAACTCGTTCGCCATATTGGATCTGCCATCAAGAATTTCAAAAATCTAACGAGAAAATCATATTCTCCGAATCCGAAACCCCCCAGATATCAATTTTGAACAGAATCATAATTACAAAAGTAAAAGTTGTCCGCAATATTGGATCCGCCATCTTGAATTTTCAAATTTTGGGGAAAGAATCATAATCTCCGACTCCAAAATTCCCCAGAATCCAATTTTGAATAGATTCGGAATTCGGAAAATAATTATAAAACTCGTCCGCCATATTGGATCCGCCATCTTGAATTGAGAATTTTCCGAATTTTGACGAAGGAATCATTATCGGATCTTAATTAGAAAACTCGTTCACCATATTGAATCCAGGATCTTGAATTTCCCAATTTTGACGAAAGAATCATGATACTCGGACCCAAAAACCCTCAGATACCAATTTTGACTAGAATCGGATCATAATAAATGAACTCGTTCACCATTTGGATCTGCCATCTTGAATTTCTAAAATTTGACGAATAAATCATAATCTACGAACTGGTGAACCCCAGATACCAATTTTGAACAGAATCACATCATAATTACAAAAGTCGTCCGCCATATTGGATCCGCCATCTTGAATTTTCCAATTCTGACGAAAGAACCATAATTACAAAACGCGTCCGCCATATTGGATCCGCCATCTTGATTTTCTTATTTTTTTTTGAGAACCTTCTCCTGACAATAACAAACACAACAAAAAAAGTATCAGTGAAATCGGTCAAGCCTTCCACGCGTGATGGCGTGACCAAGGGAAATAGGGATTCATTATATACAGGGTAATTCAAATACGAGGGCCACTATTGGAATCTCGAAAACTATAGGCGATACGAAGATGGTTAAATTAGGGTAAAGTTGCGCATTTGTGTGATTGAAAATATGCCAATGAGAAAATTTCTGAATTCTGTGTATTTCCGGAGATATGCGAACAAAATAAAAATGTAAATAAATCATTTTGAAATGGAATATTCTCAGATAAACTATGAACATGGAAAAATGGATTTATAAATGAAGAAATTCATTGAGAATTCGCATTTTCTATGAGTTGAGAATTTTCATTCTCCTTTATATATAAATATATGTAATTTGGGAATCGACATTCTTTCTCATATCAGTGATATGAATGAATTTTCTTGGAAGTGTCAAGCCCATCAAGATCTGAGTTTATACAAGTATACTTCTCCTATATATTTCAATTCTCAATTCAATACTGAACACTTGGTAAGTTATATCTTTATATCATAAACACATCATGTTATTTATCCGATTTGAGAAAGAATGTCAATTCTCAAATTCAGAGGATTTTTATTTTTCATGTTCTTCTTTTGGATGTTGAACAGTTATAATTCAATGTTCGACGTGGCAAACAGCCAGGAAAGTAGTTGTTTTCTGTTGAATATTCAGAAATTCAAAATATCATCGTATAGCAGAGAAGGAGTAACAATATGAATGTGCTATCAATTTTGGTTTTCTTTAACAAATAACGCCAAAAAGAAATGAAAATAATTTATCTACATTTCTATTTTTTCGTATATCTCCGGAAAAACTGGGAGGGTGATCCCAAGCAGTTTCACATTGCCGTGAGAGACATCTTTATTCATAGAAAAGACAATTCAGTTAGTTTTCCCTGGATTGTTGACAAGTCCATTCGGTTTAAGCCGTCTACTTTGTTTTGTGTGGTGAGATCATTTTGTTGTAATGTAGCAGTACTGTTTCTTGAGTGGAAGAAAGTCATGTCGTCCGCAAAAAGAATGCAATCGGATGCCTGAAGGTGATAAAATATGTCATTGACATACCGGGTGTCAACGAATCTATTAGACAAGTCATAACTTCTAGACCATTAGGTGTATCGAAATGAGATTTGTTTTAGGTAAATGGTATGTGAAGAGGAGAGTTTCCACATACTTTTGTCTTCCCGGTCACTTCCGGTTTCACCGGAAATGGCTCCGGTTTTAATTTTTTAAATGGAACACTCTGTATATTGTAACATTTTTGGATTTCTGAGACAATTCTAGATCAGAATGTGACATTTCCAATAGTTTTCATGCCTAGTTAATTTTTTCGGAGTCACTTTTGAAATTACATCTAGGTGGCCATGATCGGAAGTAAAGTAATCTGAGGACCTCAGGTGATATCAGAAAATTACAATCGCTAAGTTTTAGTGACAAGTATGATGGATATGAATAAGACAAGTTGGCAAAATTACATTTTCGTGTCTAACTATTATTTTTCAATGGCGACCATTTTTTGACAAGCACTTTCCGAAAAAAGGATACTTTGACGAATCTAACGATACTAATTTATTTTCGATTGGATTACAAATAAGAACATAAATTAAATATTACTGACGAAAATACTTCATAATAATTTATTTACTTTTGTCAAGTGTGCCATGGATGATAATTCATTTACTCGTAAGCACTTCCCGAAAAAAGGATATTTTGACGAATCAAACGATACTAATTTATTTGCGATTGGATCAACAAATTTAACAAAATTAACAATAACTTCAGCGATGCACTTACATTTTTTTCAATTTCCTAATTTCTTGAAAATTTTAACTATATTAAATTTTCAAAGTGCATTCCTCCTTGTTCAAGACACATATTTAATATTTAATTTATGTTCTTATTTGTAATCCAATCGCAAATAAATTAGTATCGTTAGATTCGTCAAAATATCCTTTTTTCGGAAAGTGCTTGTCAAAAAATGGTCGCCATTTGAAAAATAATAGTTAGACACGAAAATGTAATTTTGCCAACTTGTCCTATTCATATCTATCATACTTGTCACTAAAACTTCGCGATTGTAATTTTCTGATATCACCTGAGGTCCTAAGATTAGTTTACTTCAAATCATGGCCACCTAGATGTAATTTCAAAAGTGACTCCGAAAAAATTAACTAGGCATAAAAACTTTCGAAAATGTCACATTCTGATCTAGAATCGTCTCAGAAATCCAAAAATGTTACAATATACAGGGTGTTCCATTTAAAAATTTGGAACCGGAGCCATTTCCGGTGAAACCGGAAGTGACCGGGAAGTGAAAACTCTTCTCACCACATACCATTTACCTATACCAAATCTCATTTCGATACACCTAATGGTCTAGAAGTTATGACTTGTCTAATAGATTCGTTGACACCCGGTATAATATGAATGGGAGGGGTCCAAGAACGGAGCCTTGAGGGACTCCTATCGTTGCTAGTTTATTTTCGGAAACTGTTCCATTGAAAAATACATATTGTAGTCTGTCCTTTATATAAGTCCCAAAAAAATTGTAGGTAGTACCCCTGATACCATGACATTCAAGTTTTTGTAGAAGTACTGAGTGGTTGACACAGCTTAGGTCACATAGAGTGACAGATGTGTGTTCCCCGTTTTCAAAGCAGTCGACTATGCCATCCACCAGTCTGTTGACAGCTTGTATAGTAGAGTGATTTTTCTGATGCAATAAAATATTCTTTTCAAAATAACTCATGAGTCTGTTCTGGATGAGAATTTCAAAAAATTTCCCTATGATTCGAATAATAGCGATGAGTCTATGATTTTCTGAGCAGTCTAGAATGCCTTCCTTGTATATTGGGATTAACTTACTATTTTTGAAAATATTTTCTTTGCATAAAGCAGAGGTTGAATAGTATAGACAGAGGTTTAGCGATAATTTCTTTGATGGATTCGATTATTTTGCTATTTAAGTCATGTACAGGGTGCGCCTCTTAAAATGGAACCACCCCTTAACTCTTTAGTTTTCGGAGATATGAAAAAATTATAAATAAAAAAGTTGTTTGACACGGCCCAAACTTTCATTTCGTGAAGTTGTTTCATATACAAGGTCATTTGTTTTTCCAGAAAGGACATCAACTTTGATTTTTTCAATAGAACACCCTATATATTTTTCAACATGTCGATAGAGCTTTTTTTTCTGATTCCAAGAATATATATGAGTTGCATATTCGGATGGAAAATAATTCAGTTATTGATGATCAAAGTTGACCAAAATACCGCTTTATGAACCTTCACTTTATAGGTAATATCATCTAATGTAAGTTGAACATAGTGGGCTTTGAAATAATGTTTATTAATTGTTTGAGCTCCATGTTTATCATGAATTTGAAAACGTTCGATTTCTATAAAATAAAAATGGGTTACAGTTTGAATGAAAGATGCGAAATTTTGGAAATATACATTTCTTGCGGGAAAAATGCAACCGCTGCTCGTAGAGAATATGCGCATCGGTTTGGTGATCGTCCACTTCCATCATTGAATACCTTCAAGAGGATCTTCGAGAAGTTCAGACGAGATAGTGGTAATTTGGTGATATGAAGAGGAATCGGCAAAAAACGGTACTCATAGAAGAGACAGATGAAAATATATTACTTCATTTCATTGAAGACCCGAGTCGTTCGACAAGAATGGCTGCAAATTACTTCAATATATCCACGACAAGTGTGATACGAGTTTTGAAGAAGCATCATATGAAGCCATACAAAGTGATGCCAGTGAATTATTTGTGTCCTCAAGATCATCCGAATCGTTTACGATTTTGTCATGAAATAATTGAAAGACATAATCGCGATGAAAATTTTACTAAGAATATTTTATTCACGGATGAGTGTTCATTTTCAACTTCAGGAATGTTTAATAGGAAAAATGAGCATAACTGGGCTACGGTTAATCCGAGAGTAATGAAACCGATTAAAAAACAATGCCGGAGAAGTGTGAATGTCTGGTGCAGTGTTTATAACACTAAAGTAATTGGCCCCATCTTCATTGATGGCAGTCTTACGGGGCAAAAATATTTGGATATGTTGCAAGGTGATATTGAGAACTTGCTTGATGAAGCAATCCCTTTGAATAGACGAAACCAATTGGTATGGCAGCAGGATGGTGCACCTCCTCACATTGGAATTGAAGTCACGAACTACCTCAATGAGAGTTATGACACTTGGATTGGAATGCGAGGACCAATATTTTACCCGCCCCGTAGCCCAGACCTGACGTCATGTTATTCGGGATACTGACATCTTGAAAAATGAAGAAAGAAATAACAGAAGAAATTCAATTATTGAATAATGATCCAACATTATTTGAAAGGGTCTACCAAAATTTTATAGCAAGGTGCCAACTCTGCATTGACCAGAATGGCGGAATTTTTGAAAATTTGTTGTAGATAGCTCTAATGTGTATTCACAATCTCATATAGTTCATTCAATAAATATTGTTTATAAAGATTCATTCAAAATGATTCGTAGTTTATTGACTTTTCCATGGAATATTTTTTCCCACTATGTTCAACTATGATATAAAGTGAGAATTCATGAAGCGGTATTTTGGTCAACTTTGATCATCAATAACTCAATTATTCTTCATCAGAATATGCAACTCATATATATTTTTGGAATCAGAAAAAAAAGCTCTATCGACATGTCGGAAAATATATAGGGTGTTCCATTGAAAAAATCAAAGTTGATGTTCTTTCTGGAAAAACGAATGACCTTGTATATGAAACAACTTGACGAAATAAAAGATTAAGTCGTTTCGAACAACTTTTTGATTTAACATTTTTTCACATCTCCGAAAACAAAAGAGTTAAGGGGGGGTTCCATTTTAAGAGGCGCACCCTGTACAGGGTGGGCAAAATTGGGCGTTTTCACGGGCTATCTCAGTAACTAAAGGAGTTATCGAAACACCGATAAACATGTTACGGGTTCGATTTTGAAGAAACCTGAGTTGGCTCATTCGGAATTTTGATATCTTCATTTTTTTCAGAGATACAGGGGGAATTGAAAAATAGCCAATTCCGTTTTTATTTCCTGAGTGCTTTATGGTGAGGAATATTGAAAATTTTCGAAAGTTTATACATATACCATTAGAAATTTTATACAGGGTGACATTGAAAAGATGTGGCATCCAATTATATTTTTTCTTATGGAACACCCCGTATATTTTGGCACAGTTAGATAGTCCCAGGCGTTTCAATTGCAAATATATATATAATTCTACCTTTTCCTTTCAAAAACTTCAGAAATATTCGCAAAAATATATTCAGCGTGTCACATTTTTCATGGTTACACCTCCGTATCTTCCGCAATAATCATTGAGGTGATAACACTGCTCGCCAGCAGATATGGAATCACCGAGATTTCTGGAAAATGCTATCAAGAGGAAGAATATAGGTTGAAATTGACACTCTGTATACAGTGTCATTCATAAAGTCAGCATCATATGGGAAAAACTTTTATTAATGACTTATTTTGAAATTCGAGTTGGACGTCAGGTTTTGCTTCAAAAAAGATGAAAAATGGCGTACTCAATCGGGGTCACGTGACTTTCGCAACATGTCAAAAGTGACATTTTTTCAAATTAATCACTGAAAGTAGGCTTATTTGTTCGAATATCGAAAAAGTTTACTTGAAAAAGTTGTTTCTATTTCAATTTTACATAAGTGACTCGGATTTTATCTTTCTATTACATTTTTTAGAAATCGATATTTTTTAAAGATTTTCGAAATTTCTGTAATATTAAAAAAATTGTAAATTCGATATAACTACTTCATACCAGTAGCTTCATCATGCTACTAACTTTCAATCACTAATTATCACTAATTATCGACAAAAATATGATTTTCTTCAGAAAATGATAATCTCCGCTTCAAAATTCTGTTGTTTGATGCAAACATAACATCAAAATGCTGTTATGTTTGAGTCAAGCATTTAGAAACGAAATTCATTTTATTTTTTCAGTACTGAAAAGATCAGTTTGAATGAACTTCGTTTCTAAATGCTTGATGATATATCAACTTTGCATCAAACATAACAGAATTTGGAAGCGGGTATTATCATTTTCTGAAGAAAATCATATTTTTGTCCATAATCAGTGATAATAAGTAATTGAAAGTGAGTAGCATGAAAAAGCTACTGGTATGAAGTAGTTTCGTGAAATAAACAATTCTTCAAATATTACAGAAATTTTGAAAAATTAAAAAAAAAAATGAAAATCTAAAAGTTGCAATAGAAAGATCAAATTCGAGAAGCATGTGTAAAATTGAAATAGAAACAACTTGTTCAAGTAAACTTTTTCGATATTCGAACAAATAAGCCTACTTTCAGCGATTAATTTGAAAAAAAATTCACTTTTGACATGTTGCGAAAGTCACGTGACCCCGATTGAATAGGCCATTTTTCATCTTTTTTGAAGCAAAACTCAACGTACAACTGGAATTCCAAAATCAGATATTAATGAGAGTTTTTCCCATATGATGCCGACTTTATGAATGACACTGTATATTAACCAAAGGAGGAAAAGAATATTATTGAAAATTCGATTCAAATATTTTATTTCCAGGCAAATGAATATTTGATTAGAAACAAAAGATCATTCGATTTGATATCATTATTATCAATACATTCAGATTATTTAAGATACAGAAATAAGACAAATTAGATATTTACGTAATCAGTTAGGAAACGTGTTGTTTTGTGTAACGATGGGATTTTGCGGGACGATCGAAGCGAGATCCCGCAACATCACACAAAAAATGGCGTTTCCTAACGTGTCACGTACAATATTTTTTCTAATTTTGACGAAACATTTCGCATGAACAAAAATAATGACCAGTTTTACATGAGTTCTGCCGACTCTTCACGGTGTTGAAATAAACATTACATCACCAGTTATGTAAAATTTTACTTTACGCAACTGGTTACGTAAAGTAAGACGTTTCAAAACTTCCGTCAGTTTTGAAAAGTGTCACATTACATGTCAAAATTAGAAAAAATAATTTACCTAATTAGGAAATTAGTAGGTGACCTTGAGAAATAAAGCTCTATAGAAGATGTTATAATTGTCTTCCGTTCTGCAGTGTTATCAATGGAGTTATTCCCCCTAAGTCCTCGAGTGTATCATTGGCATCTCTCTCACAGTTGCGAGTTTATAAATCCAACTTCAATGATTATTGCGGAAGATACGGAGGTGTAACCATAACACACTGAATATATTTTTGCGAATATTCCTGAAATTGTGAAAGGAAAAGGTAGAGTTATATTGTAACGCCTGGGACTATCCAACTGTGCCAAAATATACGGGGTGTTCCATAAGAAAAAATATAATTGGCTGCCGTATCTTTTCAATGTCGCCCTGTATAAAATGTCTAATGATGCTAATGGATTATTCGCATCATAGTATATAAATGAAATTCCGAAAATTTTCAATATTCTTCACCATGAAGTACTCAAAAAATAAAAACGAAATCGTCAATTTATCAATTTCCCCCTGTATCTCTGAAACGAATGAAGATATCAAAATTCCGAATGCGCCATTTCGGGTTTCCCTAAAATCGAACCCGTAACATGTATATCGGTTCTTCGATAACTCCTTCAATTAAAGGAGGAAGGAAAGCTCAAAGTCATCTCCACAACTTTAATATGAAGTGTTTATTCAACTCCTTTAATTATTGAGATAGGCCGTGAAAACGCCCAATTTTGCCCACCCTGTACATTTAAACAATTTGAATTTTTGAGGAAAGTTATGGCATACTGTACCTCTAAGTCAGTGACAGGAAAGAGAAAGAATGAAGTCTCCTTATTCGGTATTTTTTCTCAGTATGGCGATAGCATTGTATTTGTTATACTTTAAGATTTGTATTTGGGTTAGGTAAATGAAATTCGTTTTTTTTAGTCACTTGATTGAAAATTGTCTGAATTGAATAAAAAAGACAGCCTTTTTTCACTCTTTCATAAAAGTCATGACTTATTTCACTCGTGATTTTTTCCAGGTATGTGGGCACATTCCCTCACTGTCGACGACTATCAAAATTTGATCGATCGTGGATGGAGAAGATCAGGCATGTATTGTTACAAACCGGTGATGGCAGAGACATGTTGTCCGCAATATACCATCAAGTAAGTCGGATATTCCATACCTGTATACAGGAATATCCACATTAAGTGTCCATAGGCTATTTTACAGTTGGTAATTCGGCTTGCATGCAACGAAAGTTGCAGGAATGGGCTTATATCACAAAAAAATTTATTTCATATTTCGATAGAACTCACCCAAACTAGCTCACCACCGCAAACCGTTTCTTGCTGTGAACCCCCTACATTTTATAAAAAATTATTGAAATCCCCGATTTTTCAGACCTCTGAAAACGAGGCGATAATGTGACGTCAAAACCCTAATACTGAAACAAGACTATTCCAGACAGAGATGAATGATACATGATTTCTGACAAAGCACCAAGATTGGTGAATCGGCCAGTTGATTTTTGGGATAAGGATAATAAGAACAAGAAGAAGATCAATTCTAACCTATATTAACTTTTTGCAGCTCCATGTAAAACGGGTCAACAAAGCAATGTTGCTGCGTTTATGAAATATATTGGGTTATTGTGAAATTGTAATGGTGCAAATGGTTTTGAGATTGAGACATTTCGTTGTCTAGAGATTGTTTATATTCCAATGATTCAACCTACAATCTACAACTTGAATATATTTTTCTGCAGTAGTGGTAATGGATATCAAAAGATATTTCAATATCAATTTCGATCTCTCGGATATTTTGTTTGGATGATATGGCAACAGTGATAAGTGTCAATTTTAACTATGGCGAGATGAGGTTTCTACGTCATAAGAGGGTCCGTTTTCAGAAGGTACTATTATTTATGTCCAAAAATAAAACATTCCAGTTAATTTTTCGATCGAATTATGTCGTCAATCATTATTTATGTATAAAACGATCATTATAAACATGGTTTGAGTTAAAAGTTCTACTAAGGTGAACACGCCCATTGTTGCGGACGCGATAATAATTGCATGGAGTTTTACACAGTCTTGTTGTCTCTGATTTTACTATGATTTGATTATATCTCATAGGTTAGGAGGGAAATAGTAATCATAGGGTTCCGTATTTTACTGAAAGTATCCCTAGTATTGCAGGTGCGATGCAATTAAAATAGGTCCAGACCCATTTTGTACAATGCAAGAAAAATTGCAACTACTGATCATAATAACAACCTATGCGCATGCTCGCAATCAAAAATTGTTGCAATTTTCTTTGCATGCAATACAAATTGCTAACTATAAAGTACAGGGTGTCCCTAAATTAGCCTTAAAAACGTCACCAGCGGCTTTTACGACAAATAATAGGAGGAAAAGTTTCAATGAACATGAGTCGGAAAATGTCTCCTAAGGGAATTACGGTCCGTAAAAAATGCATATACTACTACAAGGAGTTCTGTATCAGCACGTCAGCAATTCTAATTTAGACCAACAGCACGGTTTCGTGAAGGGCCGATCAACAACAACAAATCTCACCGTTATTACGCAATACATAGCGGAAAATATAGATGCCAGAATTCAGACAGATGTTATTTACATGGATATGACCAAAGCATTTGATAGACTTGACCATAATCTGATACTGCAAAAACTGTCGAATTTCGGGTTATCGACTAACCTACTCGCATTATTCAAATCATATCTGTCCAATCGCACACAGTATGTGCAGTTAAATGGATTCAGGTCTAAGAACTACTTGCCAAATCAGGTGTACCACAAGGATCTAACCTCGGTCTACTATTGTTTAACATCTTCATCAATGACATTGGTGACATAATTGAACTGAATTTTTTATTGTAGTCTGATGATCTAAAAATGTTCTCCCCTATCAATAATATGAATAACTGTGAGAAACTATCGGAAAATCTTAATCAGATCAGCCAATGGTGTAGTCGTAATAATCTAGCGTTGAATCCTGCCAAGTGTTGCGTAATGTCGTATACACTAAGATCTGATCCAGTTCTATTTGACTATAAGATAAACAATCATTCTCTAGGCAGACCATCTAATTTTAAGGATCTTGGAGTTACCTTCGACCGGGAGCTGTCTTTCCAAAACCATGTAGACGATATAACTACGTCAGCAAGCCGTATGTACGGATTTCTAATTAGAGTAGGCAACGACTTTAATCATGTCACACTCAAAACTCTTTACTATGTTTTTGTCAGATCGAAGCTAGAATATGCGTCAGTTATCTGGAACCCATATTATCAAGTGCATGTCTATAAACTGGAGGCAATCCAAAGACGCTTCCTCAAATACTTGAGTTTCAAAGCAGATCGGACTTATCCACCAATTGGCACGTCACACGAGAGTTTACTGTCAAGACCTACTTTTTTCAGCCTGGATCAAAGACGGAAATGTTCTGGTGTCATTACGCTACATAAAATAATTAACAATAAAATTAGATGTCAATGCTGACTACATCAGATACTCTTCAAAATTCCCCGTCAGGCATGTCGATGCACCGACTCATTCTACATTACCACGCCACGAACAAATATATACAAAAACTCTCCTGTTCATACTATGTGTAGCAACTATAACTTAATAAGTAACCAGCTTGATATATTTCATTGTAATGTGAGGCAAATCAAAATCTATTATTATTAGCAGTAATATTCTTGTATTAATCTCTTACTTTTTACTAATGTAGTCCTATTGTGTAAATTGTGTATTATGCCAAGTTTTTTCTATTGTTTCTTCCTATTGTTTGTTTTTTATTGTTTACTTTTGTGCAAATTTTCACTTAGTTCCTGTTCTGTAATTGGATTTTTTTCTCTGTAGAACAGTGTAAATAAATAAATAAATAAATAAATAAATATAGTGCAACGTTATGCATAAGATGTGATTGTAACAATATTTTTGAATCGATTTTACTCGAAAGATACATCTGATCGATACGGAACAAGAGCACTTTTTTTCTGTAAAACGGTGTGGATTTTCATAATCCGATATCAAATTGTCGTGAAATATGCATAAACAAAATTCTGAGCAATATCTAATGTAGTCTCACCCTGTGTTATACACCCCTGAATGAAATTTTAGAATGATTTTATTTATTTATCTAGTTCTTGAACCCAATTGCATCATTTTATCACATAGCGTTTCGGAAATATTAGCTAGCTCCCTTAGAAGACATTTCTCGACTTATGTTCATTGAAACATTCCTTTCTATTTTTGGTCGTAGAAGCCGCAGGTGAAGTTTGGCAGGCTGATTTCGGGACACCCTGTAAATTATTGATAACTTCAACTTTAACTATCTAAATAAGCTATAACTAATTTTCATTCTTCATATCTTATCTCAACTTTCTACTCTCCAGAACATTACTTTCACACAATAAGGTTAGCGCGGAAGAGAAATTATATGAGAAAAATGCTTTTTCATTAAAAAAACTGATCATAGTAAACATCGAAATTATTGGTGTAAAAAAATTTTCCATCAATGTATGTAGAATTCTGTAATAAATCATATTGGATAAAAGAAGTGAATGAAAAAATATTTCTGTTAAAAAACTTACAACAGTGAATGAAAATATTTCTCTTCAAAAATAAAGCAAATGAAACAGACAAAAATAAAAATATATAAAATAAAAAATAAATTCCAGTCTTCTATTCTTCTGCCTAGCTTATCTTTGGATGATAACATCAACATTCAGACTGCTGCAGATGCCCCTGTGAATATGCATTAATGCCAATCCATTTAACCAGTCTTGGACCATTCTGGATCTTATCCAATTTTTCAGCCTTCTGAGTGTTGAAAAACTTCTTTCAGAAGATGCAACACTTACAGGTAGGCAACAAAATAGTTCCAGAAGGATGTTTATGTTAGGAAAAAAATGTTTGTTACATTTCTTCAGGGCAGTTATACCATTGTTTGGTATATTTTGCTTAGTATCCCTCATTTTCTTTCATTTATACATTTCAGAAACGTTCTTCTGGAAGGACATTTCATTATTCTCCCCAAAACTGTTCAAGTATATTTCCCATACCTCATAAATTTCCTCATCTGTTTTGTTTTTAGTTATTGAGATGGCACACAAAGGTCAAGGTTGTAGAGATTCAATTCATTTTCTGATATTCCTTAAGATCAATAATAATACAGTTATTCTGTAATGGTCATCCACTGAGGAAACCATATTTGGTCTATGAACCATCCTCCCTGTTATTCTCGGCATCGAAAATTCAACATTCAGTTCTTTCAATTTCTGTTTGGCTGAATTCAAAATACTTAGATAGTAGGTATTTAGAATATCATCCCTTTTATCTGGAAGCGTCTGAAGAGTGATACTAACAACATCGTTTGCTTGTTTTTTGTTTGGAGCAGCAAATTACTAAGTGGCAGTGTAATCGAAAATATATCTGCCAAACAGCAGAGTGTAATTACAAATTCGCAATTCCTTAAAGCTGTTGCGAAGTTTCTAGCTATAAAGACATACACTGATTTTTTCATTTATTCAAAATACCTACATTTTTACATGTCCATGAGGTGCTCGAGGGGGGGGGGCATGGCCCCATGCCCCTCCCCCGGATCCGCCCCTGCTTTCACATTGAAACAATAATAATCAAATGATATTTTTAAGGTGCGATGTCAAGAATTTTTCGTTAAGCAAATCGCAGAAAAAGGTCATCAAGAAATTCAACAAGTTTTTGGAAACTGACATTTTGAACAAAAAAGATATCTCTACAGAAGAGGGGCATGACAGTGCGCATATTTTTATTAGAGATAATCCAAACACTCAGAATTTTGATGTGAGTTCTGTCTATGTAGAGAATAAAGAAGAAGAAGATGAACGAGAATCGAGATTGCCAATATGCGATAGAGCTTTGGAAAAAGCTCCTCAAGAACAACAAGATACACCTGGTAAGCAGAGCATTCAGTGTACCACAAGGATCAGTATTGGGAGCACTCGAGTTTTTTATTTATCAGTGGAAAAGAGGCATGGATTCCACAAACATTTGCTGTGTTTTTGATGACACTTTCAAATTCAGACAATCATTTTAGGGGCGTATCATGCATCTTGAATCACTCATTAAAAAATGTGAATACAGGGCGTTCAAAAACATAACATTAGCGAAAGAAACATCTTGGTACAAACGATTAATACAATTTGTAAGGACCTATTTGATTATGAAGATGAGAAGCTGAAAAGAAAAAAAGTTTATATGGGGTATGCCCTTTCACTGGTACGGAAAGCGTGTACAAGTTTTCAAAAATGTAAAAAAACAGTCACAAAGACATGCTCGAGAGCTTCAGATATTGATAGTGTATTCGACCCAGGTGTTTCTGTTAACCGAAAAATATTAATCTGCCGGTTTGCGTGGTGGGGGTGGCCGAACGAAGGGAGAAGAGAATAGATAAAAAAAATGTATTCGAGCGCGTCAGATATTGGGAAGGGATGTTAAGTGAACCCTCAAGTAGCTCCTATTCAAAGGACTGACGATTTGGACGCGACCAGAAGTCCTGACACCTTTTTGAAAATGAATATAAAAAAGTTGTGACCTTGAAATACTCGAGCGCGTCAGATTATTATACATACGCTCCATCTTAATGTTCTTGTTGTATTCGAAATAGTCAAGGTCATCATCTGACGTTGCGATGACATGAAAAATACGGGAAAACATTCCTAACTTCTGGCTCCGATGGAAAGTTAGACATGTTTTCCTGTAGTTTTCATGTCATCACAACGTCAGATGATGATCTTGACTACCGCGAATTTGACCCATAATCTGACAATTATGTAGAGGAATCTCCTTAATCTGATAGTTGGACTTTTTTTTGTTTGGTGAATGTAATAACCAAGGTTGGTAGAACTGATGATTATTTTGTAGAGGAAGGTTATCTCGATCGTACCCCGCGGGTGCTTCAAGATTCAGAATCCTGATCACCCTGTATCTGTTCCGATTAAATGTTAGTAGATAGTGAATCGAAAGTTGAGATAGGGACATGTTAGCCGTTTTAATCGATAATGAATAGTTTCAACACAAACAAATCCTGAAACTTGAAAATCTCGATTTTGAACACCCTATATCTCTGTAACCATTCCTGCTAGACCTCAAGTGCGATGCATTGATGAAATCAGCTCTTCAGGAAAAATCTAAAAATGCAATAAAATATAGGGTGCTCTATTTTAAATAACGAAGTTGCTAGTTATCTCTGATAGAAATGGCAACACTGTATCGATGAAAATAGTTTAGACGGATAGAGAATGTTCAATTATCAAAGCATCCCAATTTTCAGAATGGTCTGTCTTTTTGTTATCTAGATACTTCTAATAGGCCATCCACCGTGGATCATCCTGTATATGTATTTGCATAATATGTAATATTGAAAAATGTGATGCAATAACTGAAATTAATGAATAAATAATATAGATATATCTTTATTTCACTCATGAAACCTTTTTTTCACTGGAATGATGCTTTTTCATTAGTACACTGGTCTCCACCCTGGTTTCATAGTCCTGAAGTTGATTGAAAATGATATTTTCTGTAGCTTCTTGTTCACTCTATCTGATTTAAAGGATATTTTTATAGGATGCATATCTACATAATATTCACAGCATAAGTATTCACTAGTTCCATAATTATGCTCCATACCTCAAAACACACATACCTGGTACATAGCCTCGGACAGAATTTCAGATAGGTATTCCACTCTGGTCTACTGATCCATCCAAAATAGCCTTGTCATTTCAAAGATTGAAGGTATTAGACAGAGGTAGACAGAAGTATATATAAATATTCATATTTTATAATGGTACTTTTAAAAATATACTATAACTTAATATAAATATGCTGAGCAGACCAAAAAGTTTGTACACTATTTGGCGAACAACATTTCATGATTTTTCGCTCTGAGGTTGACATCTTGTCATCTTACTGCCTGTGACGTCTCGAATGACTGTTTTCCTCCTTGCTGCGGCAACCTTTCTATACAAATTATCATCAGTTCTACCAACCTTGCCTAAAATGTGAAAAAGTGCACTCGATTGAGCATATTCCATGTTCCAAATTTCAGAAATATATCTAGATAAACAAAGGAGAAAAGGGGAATACCATGATTATGTCGCCCGGCATAACATTGTTGCGTTATTCGGGTGCAGAAGCAAACACGACACTATTTATTTCCGAACTGATTTATTTGAATTAAAGAAACACTAATTTATATCAATCTTATAACTACTATTTATGTGAAACGATTTATATCACGCGGCATATAACTGTCTCTCTGACACTCGCTGCTCGACTGACTGACGGCAGTTTATATATGAGATCCCTTGGTAGGCTTTGGTTCGAGAACGTTCTCGAATGATCTTCCGTTCCCTTCTTTTCGTATAGAAGCTTCTTAGAACAATACCTCTCTCTCTCTAATTGTTCTATCGATTGTTTCCAGAACATTCCAGAATCCTCTGTCACGTTATTTGTCACCGCGGCATATATTGAGTGTTCGGAAATATGCTGGTGCTTGTAGGAATCATTGGGAGGCTGGAGAACTATCTGGGATGTGTGTTACAGGATGATCGTTGTACTCCTGCCTTCCTGCTGATGTTTCTAGAGCCCCTCTAAGGAGAATATCATTACAATATAGTTGATGTTATACACCTATCATGTAATTTCAGGTGAAACAAAGAATTGTAATAATACCGAAAAAAGCACCCCTACGACGTCTTTGAGTGTAGGAATGGGGCCAGATAGCAGCAAACCCCCATGCAAAAAAGCTAAACTGATGAGGTTAGAACGAAAGAAAGAGAAACTATTGAAAAAAGGACTAACCATAGAGAAAAAAATGAACTCGAATCAAAAGAGCATTGAACAGTTTCTGAAGGAAATTCCATCCAATGCAAAACACCGATTGAAGGTAATGCATATTGTTTTTTGTGTGTGTTTGTTTCTTTTAAGTTGCATATAATAGTTATTTATACACCAAGATAGTAAAGAATATCATCAATTCCCAGAGGCCGAGGGTATATTCCGAGTGTTCATCGGTATATTAAATTTTTTTTCACCACTAGCAATATACTAGTATATTACATATGTGTTGTAAGAAGCATATGCGTGCGTAATTGTTTTACAACAAGCATTACGTACGCATTACGTACTATACTTCACCTACTTCCATATAGTACATCAAAAAAGTTTGGACAAACAGTCTGAATTATAATTCTTGACAGTTATGTCATCCGCTGTTGACAGCGATTACGCAATCATGACATATCTATACTGGCGTAATAAACGAAAACTGTGCGATGTGCTTACTGTTCGTAAAGAGCTTCTTACTGAGGCTGCATCTCGTATGTTCTTGCCTACTTTCTATAGTGGCCGTAAGTGAATATTGTAATGATTACCCATATAGTTATGTGAAACTGAAATATGGACTTTGTCACTATGAAAGCATTATTCTAATCAAAATCTATAGTAGCCATGTCCATGACAGCATATGACAAGTTGTTATTGATAAATATCTACAGTGAACAACAGAACAGAACAGTGAATTCTATTCAATTATAACAGAGGTGGCTATGTCTTTATTGGGAAGAAATTGAAAAGTCCTACTACTGGAGAACAACTGCTGGTCAAGGACAAGCGAAAAGGTTCATCAACCATTCGCAGAACCGTGCCAAAGAGCTACTCAGCCTCAGCAAACCAGAGCTGAAGCTTATCACAGGCTTTCTCACAGGACAGTGCCCTATGAGGTTCCACCTCAAAAAGATGGGCCTGACGAAGACTGACACTTGCCGCCTTTGGAACAATGCGACCGATACCGCGGAACACATACTTTGTTCATGTAAAGTATTAGTCCGCCAAAGGCTGAATCACCTAGAACACTATCTCACACCTGCTGAGGTGGAAAATTCAACCGTCAGGAAAATTCTGGGCTTCATCAGAAGTCTAGGGTTAAAGGACCATAACTAGATAAGGGTAATCACAATAGATCTTCTAGGTCGCAGTGATCGAGAGGTCTCCCAGCCTATACGACATATCTACAATTTACAATCTACATGTCTTTATTGACTATAGTAGTTCATAAAATGTCGAAAACTATCTTAGCAGTAAAAACACACTATACGCCTTGAAAAGAGTGAATTTAATAATGGTTACTTCTAGAGTCCCTGTATATACCTTAGATAAGAGTCCGGACACAGCTATACTTCTGTCTTTTTCTGTTTTCAAAAAATGCATTGATGATTGAATAAAGGAATAAGACATATATATCGATCTCAAACCGTTCATAGCCGTAGGTAGAAGTGAGAAATAGGGCTATTTTAACTAGAATAACTATTAAATGATAATAATAACTCGAATCCTTTTTCTAATGAATTATCGCAATAATGTACGCAGCAGGACATTGAAATAATTTGAAATGCAAAATTTTGGCGGTCATAAAATTTCAAAGTGACAGTGACAGAAATTCGAAATAATTAAAAAAGCGGGCGGGACGACTATGGTGTTTCGTCACATTGTCAGGTGGGCAAACCAAATGAAACAAAATATTGAAAACCCCAACAGCTGTCAGTTTTGTGTCCGGACTCTTGTCTAAGGTATATACAGGGACTCTAGTTACTTCTATTGCTAGTGGTGGAAAATTAGTATATTGTTTAATGAGCACGCAATGATAGTGATTTTCCACGAGAATGAAGTTTACATCTGCAATCATTCGAGTGGAAAATTAGCATTCCGTGAGTTATATACTGTAATTTTTCTACGGCTGTAACAGATAACAGCGACATTTTTGATTTCTTTGTCTTCTAGCCGTCTGATTTCCTCTCAAGTAATGTTCATCCATTAGACAGAGCTGTCATTGCACCAAAATATGAAGATCATCCTAACATCCTTAATAAGGATGTTGCTGGTTCAGGAGTTACAGGGTGTTCAAAGGAAAGATTTCATTTTGAAATTTCTCAATGACTTCGTAAGTTTCAATAGCAAGACATTTTGTTGTTTAAGGTTTTCTGACATGAGGAATTCGAATTTGAAATTTATTTTATGATTGGTCATAGAGGGCGCTGGTGGTACTCTATTACTTCGGTGAATTACATCATATCTTTGTTCATTTAATGATGATTAAAATAAGTAAAAAATCTGACAGCTCGTTCAATTTCACATAAAACATTTACTCTTTTTCGAATTGTATAACTACAACAGTCTTTGAGCTCTTGAAGACATTTGTGGTTCACTAATAACATATTTTTTTCTTCTTTTAAATTATGAAGTGACCGTAAAAAATAACAGTAGTCAATAATAACAATCACTAACAACAAACAACTACAAACAAAATTCCGACCAAAGTTATGAAAAAATTTATATCACATTTTTTTTCCTTGAACACCCTACCCTGTATCTGCAACACTTTTATAAGGTATGTTGGGCTTGATCTCCATATTTTGGTAATAACTATCTGTAGTTCAGATATTGCCCATTCTCAATGAATCACCCTGTATAGAGAAAATCATGATAAGAAAATCGGGCAGCCTTCGATTTAAATGATCACTTCCAGTTTGCACAGGCTGCCAAATTGTTAACAGTTTCGCATTCCTCCTTGAATAAACAACATACACTCACAGGCAAAAAAAAACCGGCCACCAAAAAAATTGCCAGAATTGTTCACCCTGTAACTTTTCTTAATCCTTGCCCGATTCCGATTTATGCTCCCGAATGTTAGCATGAATATTAGTTCAAGTGAAAAGCTGATGACTTGATCTTTATACAGGGAAAAAAGTTACTATTTCACCCTTTATTTCTTAACGCCCTGTGGCAAAATTGAGTAGTTGAACTTGGTTTCATTATGCTTCGGATTGAAGTGTGATCCTTTCTTAACACAATAGTTTTTGAATCACGTCAATATCTCATTTTTAAGAGAAGATACAAGTGTTTTAGGAAAGTATGGCATTTTTCAAATTTCATTAACACTCATATTAACAATTATATATATATCCGTTTATTTAGTCATAAAAAATTATTATCAGAACCTATATAAACTTATTGATTAACAACTTGAAGAATTTATATCACATATTCCTACCTCATTTTCTTAGCAGTTACAGAAAAAAATCTTTATTACAAAAAACAAACAAAAAGCAGAACTGTATATAGTCAATATCGAGTCATTCAACGAGGCATTCAACCGCCGTGGCAACGAGTTGATCAATTTTCTAAAGTAGTCTTGAAGAATTGCCAAAAAATATCGTTGAAGGGCGAATCGTAGCTCTTGAAGAGTCTCTGACATGGCCGAACTAAGGCGAATGAGCCTCTGGAGTTCATCCCCAAGATGCTCTATAAGTTCTAAATTTTTGTTGATAAAAATTTGAAAAAATTCATACTTCCTTAAAAGACTTATTGTCTCTTCTCTTAAAAATTAGATATTGACTTGAATCTCGAACCATTATGTTAAGAAGGGACAAAAAAGGACCACACTTCATTTCAAAACATGATGAAGCAGAAGGTTGGAGAATGGTTCTGAATTATTGTTAAAATTTTTAAAAAAAATCCATACTTTCTTAAAACACTTGTATATTTTCTTAAAAGTGGTTATCGACTAGAATCCAAAACCATTGTGTTAAGAAGGGATCACACTTCTTCCCAAAACATAATGAAGCTAAGTTCAACTACTCACCTTTGCCACAGGGTGTTGAGAAGTTGAGGGTGAAAGAGTCACTTTTGTTTTTCCCTATATAATGATCAAGCCATCAGTTTTTCTTAGGACCATATTCAGGCTAACATTCCGAAATATGTATATACTACGATTTGGTCGAAATATCACCGAAATCGAACCAAAATTAAAAAAGTTACAGGGCGAACAATTTGGCAAAATATTTTGGTGGCCGGTTTTTTTACCGGTAAGTGTATTTCACAAAAATCCAAGAACTAATATCGTTTTATGAAAGAATTATTCAAAATATCGAAGGTGCCTTAATCATCTCTTTTATTTCATAGATACGTTTGATTCCAACTAGTATTCCTAACGACGAATGGAAACTAGCGGAACAAGCAGAATTTCAGTTGTACAGGCGTTATCAAATGGCTGTTCACAACGATCCACCTGCCAAATTGGAGTTGACCAAATTTCGATCATTTTTAGTGAAATCGCCGATCAAGGTACATATTTCCATGAGAACGGATGTCCTTGAAAGCAGAGTATTATAATCTTCGTGTAGTGAGAATTTCATTTTCTGAATTTCAATTTTCAGTGCAATTGATTTTTTTTTGGTCGTCCGGAAATATGGAATTTATACAGGGTGAGTCATGGGGAACAGTACATACTCCTACCACGAACAGAGGCCCTTGAGGGGAATATCTAATGACCATCAGAAAGTGTCTTCTCTTCTTTTTCACCAATATATAGGGTGAATTATGAGATTTGGCACAAACATCTTTTGGTTATAACTTTTCAACAGCTCCTTCGATTCGTCTGATTTTTCCATGCAATATTCCTCTACTAAACCCTAATCAATTGACTTATTCAGAATCGGAAAAATCCAGGACCGTTTTTGAAAATTTTCGATAGTTTGGTTTTTATCAAAAAGTTCATCCTCTATATGGTTTTTGTTAACTATGACCGGGAATTTCCGAAGCACACAAACAAGCATCAACAATAAAATACTCAAAATTCTCCTCACACTTTCACAGAATTTAAAAAAAAACTGAATTCTAAGCAAAAACGAAAGTTTGACAACAAATTTTATTCATTCGAAACTAATCACTTTGCAACGCATAAATGTCACAAATAAAAGTGATACTCACATTCAATTCTTTATCCCAATGGAAATCCACATGTTCTTTCGTATCCAGACCTGGATTTCGTCATTTCATTATTTGTACCATGTAGGTCTTTTTTAAATCAGTGGATGGGGTATATGTTTAAATATTAATGGTCATCGATTCAAATAATTCAAGATAGTCGAACAGAAAATGAAGGTTTACTCACAATTATTTTTCAAAAGCTATACTGACAAAGGCGGATAATAATTCTAGTACGGAAAATAATTGCTTATAAATCTAATAGATAAAACTGTTAATTTAAATCATAAAATCATTTATAGCGATGGCCATCAACATTTTCACATATACCTCATCCACTGATTCAAAAAAGATGTACAGGGTGATTATTATCCTCCACAAAAAATTGAATTACTAAATCCAGGCCTGAAAATTAAATAATAATATGTTGATTTCCATTGGGCTGAAGCATTGAAAATGTAAGTCTCACTTTTATTCGTAAAATGTATGGGTTGCGAAGTAGGTACAAATTTCCAAATCAATAAATTTTTTGCCAAATTTTCGTTGTTTCATAAAATTTATAGTTTTTTTCTCAAACTGCAGTGAAAGTGTGAGGAAAATTTTAAATATTTTATTTTTGATGTTTGTGTGTGACCCTTGAAAATTCCTTGTCAGGGTTAACAAAAACGATATACAGGATTAACTCTTTACTATAAACTTAACTATCAAAAGTTTTCAAGAACGCTCCTGGATTTTCCCGATTCTGAATAAGTCAGTCGATTAGAGAGTAGTAGTGGAATATTCCATGAAAAAATCAGACGAATCGAAGAAGCTGTTGGAAAGTTATGACCAAAAGATGTTTTTGCCAAATCTCATAATTCACCCTATATATTGGAAAAGAAGTGAAGAAGACACTTTCTGATGGACATTCGGTATTCCCCTCAGGGGCCTCTATTCGTGGTAGGAGTATGTACAGTTCCTCATGACTCACCCTGTATATTTAATATCCCCTATGATTGTTAGATTTCTGCAGGTTTCTCCTCTATGAAAATGCGACGACAATTGATAGAGGTCGCCTTGACTGTTCTGAATATGCCATATCTGTTAGCTCTTACAGTGTTTATACCTGGTGACAACAAAATCTTTGGCTAGGGCGTCATTCAGTTGTTTGACATTTGCATCGAAGATGTAGTTCCTCAAAACATTTTTTTATCGCTTGGAGCGCACGAAAGGAAATCCCTACAATGTTCGAAGAACATCGTGCGTTCCTAGGGAGGATAGGGACAGGAGGTAGGTATTGGAATTTTTTTTGAACTTCTGGAGGTTATACAGTGTCATTCATAAAGTCGGCATCATATGGAAAAAACTTTAATTGATGACTCATTTTGGAATTCGAGTTGGACGTTAAGTCTTGCTTCAAAAAAGATGCAAAATGGCCTACTCAATCGGGGTCACGTGACTTTCGCTACATGTCAAAAGTGACATTTTTTCAAATTAATCGCTGAAAGTAGGCTTATTTGTTCGAATATCAAAAAGTTTACTTGAAAATGTTGTTTCTATTTAGATTTTACACATCATGCTTCTCGAATTTGATCTCTCTATTGCAACTTTTAGATTTTGATTTTTTTTTAATTTCGAGAAATTTTTGTAATATTTGAAGAATTGTTAATTCCACGAAACTACTTCATACCAGAAGCTTTTTCATGCTACTTACTTTCAATTACTTATCATCACTGATTATGGACAGAATCCAAATTCTGTTATGGTTGATGCAAAGTTGATATATCGTCAAGCATTTACAAACGAAATTCATTTGAACTGATTTTTTCAGTACTGAAAAAATTAATTCATATAAATTTCGTTTCTAAATGCTTGACTCAAACATGACAGAATTTTGATGTTATGTTTGCATCAAACATAACAGAATTTTGAAGCGGAGATTATCATTTTCTGAAGAAAATCATATTTTTGTCGATAATTAGTGATAATTAGTAATTGAATGTTAGTAGCATGATGAAGCTACTGGTATGAAGTAGCTTTATCGAATTTACAATTTTTTTAATATTACAGAAATTTCGAAAATTTTTAAAAAATATCGAAATCTAAAAAATGTAATAGAAAGATAAAATCCGAGTCACATATGTAAAATTCAAATAGAAACAACTTTTTCAAGTAAACTTTCTCGATATTCGAACAAATAAGCCTACTTTCAGCGATTAATTTGAAAAAATGTCACTTTTGACATGTAGCGAAAGTCACGTGACCCCGATTGAGTAGGCCATTTTTCATCTTTTTTGAAGCAAAACTTAATGTCCAACTCGAATTTCTAAATAAGTCATTAATAAAAGTTTTTCCCATATGATGCCGACTTTAAGAATGACACTGTATATGTTGTTGGGAATACTTCCTCAGGCAATGAATTCCAGAGCCTAGCCGTTCTATGGATGAAGAAGTTTTGATAAAGTGCTGTTCGACATCTTTCAAGGTTGACAACGAAAGGATGTGCTGACTGGGCTTTTCTAGTGTGTCATATTTTTCATTGAAAAACAATTGAATATCACTCCGAACTCTCATCCAACTAATACCATCCAGTGACTCTAACTGAAGCTAGTCTAGATTTCTTTACGGATTCTGAATAGAGAATAAATTTTCTGAAACTTTTGTGATGTAACCGACTCTCTATCTGTCATATTTACCGAGATCCCAATGGTGAGGATTGAATTTTGGACACACTGTATACGTATTTTTGCTTCCTTCGTAAAATCAACTTTTATCTCAGAAGAAAATAAATGAAAAAGAAATTTGGCTCCTTCACGTACTACCTAGAAAAGTTTCATTCAAACAGATATGAAATACGTTTCCCTTTGTCAATACAACGTTGCCGGCATCATCAATAATTTGTCTAGAATTCCGGAAATTGTTCTTTTCATAAATTATAATAGGATAGGGATTTAATAGGTTTATTCAATCCTACTTGGCCGAGTATTTCGAATAATTTTCATAAATATATTAGTAACTGACTGAAGTTGATTACTAAAAAAGGTTCATTGTGATATTTTGCGATAGTATCAATAATTTCTCACTTTCGTTATATTATGAAATGATAATTATAACTTGTCAGTCATTATTTTGCAAAAGAATTTGATCCTTTATAAAACGGATCTATTTTCTAGGAAAGTTGCAGATTATATCTTGAAACAGCGCATAATACTTTGAGCTCGTCCACACCACACAAAATACTACAAGCACACCAACTGCCGATCTGATATTGCGGTTATGTATATTTTTGTTTATCAGTTTTATTGGTGTCGATTTTTGATCTCCAGTTATTTGTTAGCCTATGTCTATAGTTTATAGTTGTTTTGTTTCTTATTTTCCATCATATAAACATCAACAACGACGCTAAGTTGTCATCTTCTATTTTTTTATTCGTTTTTATTTGTTAGATATTCGCTAGCTATATTCTTCATCATCAGCTAAATTCAGACTAGATTCAAAATTGACTCAGTTAGCCTTCCCGAAAATAAAAAATTGCTTTATTCTGAAAATAAAAACCACTTGGACTTGATTGAACGCCATTCTGTACAGCGTGGACATGAAACTGAGGAGTTTCGAAATTATTTCATGAAAATTCATCCCAAGAATGGGTTTCAAGGAACCACCTATATTTTCGATCCAAATGTCGAAAGTCTAACATAGAAAACAACTGAATGACGCTCTGACCAATGATTTCGTGTCACCCGTTGTAATATTCTTCTTGTTTGGTGTGCTTGTCAGTTTAATTCGAATACCGTTGATTATAGATCTTGCTGCTAAGGACAGAGAACGTCAATATTGAAGCAAGTGCCGATTTATATTGTAAATATCAAATGTCCATACACGGCGACCCTCCAAATGAATGTGACGAGGAGCAGTTTCTCGAGTTTCTCGTCAAAACTCCCCTGAAGGTATATTACTCTGCTTTTATGGCTCACTACATTAACAACTAACAACTATTGTATTCGATGGAATTCCACAAATTTCCTTCGGTGAAGTGCTGTATAATTTTGGTCTACAAATGAAAATCCTTGTGTGAAGTCAGAGCTGGGCATTATTTGTATTTTCAAATACTTTTCGCTATTTTAATACCGAGTATTCAAATACTTTCTGGTTCAGGTAATTATATTTATACTTCCAAATATTTGTTGGAATATATTGTTACGTTATTCGGGTGCAGAAGCGAACACGACACTATTTATTTCCGAAATGATTTATTTGAACTAAAGAAACACTAATTTATATCGAACTTATAACTACTATTTATGTAAAACGATTTATATCACGCGGAATATAACTGTCTCTCTGACACTCGCTGCTTAACTGACTGACGCAGTTGTTCGGCCGTCTTATATACATATAAAATCAATTGGTAGGCTTTGGTTCGAGAACGTTCTCGAATGATCTTCCGTCTCCTTAATAAATATAAGATGAAGAATTATTGAACACCGATATACTGGCACCATTATTTTCGAATGTCTAACAATTTGAAAAAATTAAACACAGGCTAAAAATATAATTTTCACGAAATTCTCTAGTGCTAGTGATTTGAAAAAATTTAACAGTCAGAAGTAGAGAAAAAATCTAGTAAATTTCTCGACGAGTGTAAAATGTACATTTTGGTTTAGACTGCCAGGCTTCCCTACGAAGTTATTAGAAATATGGTTGTGATGAGTTACTACGTCTAACAAAGAATTTTGCGAAGAACCCTGTGGCGTACTCAATTTTTGAGGGGTTATGATTTTGGAGATACCACATGTATTTTATTATTTAGTTGAATTCGTTATTCGTTTCCATTCAAAATGACATGGGATTTCCAGAAATCCTAAAAAGCACTAAAACATCAGACTATGATGAATTTTTGCTAGTGGGCCATGGATTTTCTAAGTTTTACTTTAACGATTATTATGTCTGATTTACTATACAGGGTATGTCACGACGAGCTTACACTATTTCTATATCAAGAATCAGTCGGGAGAAATTCATCAAAATATGCATGCTCATATTTTAGAATATGCTGTCTTCATTTAAAATATTTTCAGCAATGCATTGTTGCCGCTTCTATCATAAAGTTGCATCAACTTTGTTATTCCTAATAGAATACCCTGTATATCATTGCATTCTCAGATTCTAGCTGAAGAGCTGATTTCATCGATACATCACACTTGGGGTCTATCGGAAATGATTACAGATATAAAGGGTGTTCAAAATCGAGATTTTTCAACATTTGGATTTGTTTCTGTCGAAACTATTCATTGTCGGCCAAAACGGTTCACATGGCCCTAATCATTTCTGGTAGACCCCAAGTGTGACCCTAAATTTGCTACTCATGCTGCTGAATGTATCAATAGTGATCTTTCGTCCTTGCAAACTTATTCCAGTGCTCACAACCTCAAACTCAATCCAAAAAAATGCAGTACCATGATTTTCAGTCCAAATTACAACATAGATGTAGCAAAAGACATGCAGCTTATAATTCAAGATCAACCATTGAAAATTTCACAAAGTGAAAGGAATTTAGGAATTATATTCGACTGTAGATTGCGATTTGAAGAGCATGTTTCACTTTTAGTTAAAAAATCGTACCTTGTACTCAGGCAATTATATAGAAATAGACAGTTCCTTAACTTTGCGCTGAGGAAAAAACTTTGTGAAACCTTACTATTTTGAATTATGACTTAATATTATACTTCCCCTGTCTACATCATGTTACTAAACAGAGGTTACAGAAGATCCAAAATTACTGTTGTAGATTTGTTTTCAATCTTCGAAAATATGATAGGGTGTCGACGAAAATTAACGAACTAGGTTGGTTAAGAATTGATAATTTATTCAAATACCATATGAGTGCCATGGTTTTTCGAATATTGTCAACATCTACGCCACCATATCTGAAAGATAAGTTGGTATTCAGAGCTAACATGCACGACCGAAATATTCGCAATGCATTTACTCTATCGCTGCCTAGATTTCGTCTGTCTGGATTCCACAGAAGCTTTTCATTTAATTCTGCTAATGTATATAATCCATTGTCGAATGGTTACAAAACACAATCATTGAGCTACTTGAAACATCATTACAAGCATGAATTAGTAGAAGAACAGGTTCTAAGTTTGCAGTATGGTCATTAGCTCATCTGGATTGGTTGCTATATGTTATATGAATTTATCTATTTGTTATGGCTTTATGAGATCGGGGGGGGGGGGGGGCACGCCTGTGTAGATATATATATATTTATATATATACACAGGCATGCATATAAATTAAAAATATATTGATGTAATCAAGTAGTGATATATGTGATTCAGTCACTATATGTTATACAGAGGTGTGCACAAAAAACGGCTAGAGCTGTAACTTCTGAATCATTCGAGATCGAAATTTGGAATTTGGTGAGTAGCAACTACACCATATTGTTCATTTATTGACGGAAAAAATATGATTTCATCACTTCCGGTCTAACCGGAAGTGACCCCAACTTTTGATTTTCAAATGGAACCCCCTATATATTTTTCCATTATTGGATTCAGGGTATCATTTTACATACACCAGTAGTTTTTCCGGATCAAAATGTCAAGAGGAATTCTTTTAATTCGTTTTTATGTTTGAACATTGCACATTAATTGGTAATAGTAATCAAGATCTAGGTAGCCTTGTAAGTCAATTTAAATGTGACAGTAACATCCAATAATAAGTTTCAATATACGGGTGATGATATTTTCTATTTTATAAACATGAATAATAATGAGTTAACCGATATGTTACAAGTTTATTTTGAGTGTTTCAAAAATTCGTACGATGCTGCTCGTGTTTATAGAAACAGATATCCGAATAGAAATCATCCTAGCCATCAGAAATTTGGCAGATTGGAAGCTAATCTACGTCAATTTGGTAGTTTCAAAAAACCAAAGAAACAACAGCGAGAGTTTGATGCAGATTTGGAATTGAATGTTTTACTCAGTGTACAAGAAACGCCCAGGACATGTACAATTAAGATTGCAAATGATTTTGGTTCGTCACGATCGAAGAACAGTTCTTTCTATTTTGAAGAAACAAAAGTACACGCCATACGTTCTCCGCAAAATTCACACCTTGGAGCATGATAATGACAGAGAACGTGAGACACATTTCTGCAATATTTTTTTGAATAGCTTTAATCAAGATCCTGCATTTTATAAAAAAAATAATGTGGTCAGATGAATGCACATTCGGGCGAAATGTCATCTTCAATAGACGAAATCACAGATGTTGATCACAAGAAAATCCCCATTGTAATGTAGAAACCAACTTCAGAACAAGATTTAGCTTGAATGTATGGTGCGGAATTCTTGATGATATGTTGGTAGGCCCGTTTTTCATCGACGGTTCTTTAGACCAGTATAAGTATTTTGAATTGCTTACTGGTTATATTGAAAATTTTCTGGACCAACTTCCCCTCGCCAATCGTTATGAAGTCATTTTCCAACAAGATGGAGCACCGCCACACAATACGCGTTTGAATGTGACTTATTTGAATACACACTTTGGAGAAAGGTGGATAGGAACAAATGGACCGATACGGTGGCCAGCTCGCTGTCCAGATTTGACAGTCATGGATGTCTTCCTTTGGGGTTACATGAAGGATCAAGTTCATCTATTCCAGACAGAGAATATAGAAATCCTTAGGCATCGAATATAAGAGGCTTGCCGCAGTATACCCCAAGCATTTTTACAAAACGCAACTTTTAGTGTAGCTAGAAGGTGTCAGCAATACATCGCGTAAAATGGGGGTCAATTTGAGCATTTGTTGTAATTAATTTTTCATCGCCCCTCTTTCTATGCTACTGAAAATGATAAAGATTGATGTGGAGTTCATTTTGTTGTTCTTTCTGTTTCACACAAAATGATCCGGAAAAACTACTGGTGAATGTAAAATGATACCCTGAATCTAAAAATGGAAAAATATACAGGGGGTTCCATTTGAAAATCAAAATTTGGGGTCATTTCCGGTTAGACCGGAAGTGATGAAACAATTTTCTGTTCGTCAATAAATGAACAATATGGTATAGTTGCTACCCACCAAATTTCAAATTTCGATTGCGAATGATTCAGAAGTTACAGCTCTAGCCGTTTTTTGTGCACACCTCTGTATGTTTAAGAAATCCATTGTCCCTTTTTATTGTGAGATAGAGGTTAAGTTAGAATAGCGTGAGCTAGACTCCGCCTCTCAACATTATACTTGTATTGTAATATTTACATTACAAAAACAATAAAGGCAATTTATTATTATTATTATTATTATTATTATTATATATATTGATGAAATCAGCTCTTCAGGGAGAATCTAAAAATGCGATGAAATGCAGAGTATTCCATTTGAAATATCAATGTCGCTACTACTCACTAGTAGAAGCGGCAACACTGCACTGTCGAAAATATTTTATATGAAGAGAGCGTATTCTGAAATATAAGCATGCACATTTTCATGGATTTCTCCAGACTGATTCTCGATATAAAGTTGGTGAAGGTGATATAAATCAGGAGGGGTGAAAGATCTTACAGTCACAACTCCACCACATAAAATTTTTTAATAAGTAAGGACATGTTCAGAAGGATTAATCCTTCATCATCAGCAAATGTGTCAAAAGAAAATCTGTAAGAAGAAACAATGCTCATGTTAGTTATAAGTATTGATTAAGGAATCTAAATGTACCTACCATTATTGGTGGAAAAAGTTCACTTAATACAAAACATGAAAAAAATTAATTTTGTTTTTAACCGCGCATAGTGGCAAGGCTATAGCCTTAAATCATTCAACTCCTTGTTATTTTAACTACAATTTTGGTTCTGTGTTCTATGTAACTTCGAATCAAAACATTCCTTAGTTTTGACTTGACGGGTGTCATTCTAATGTTGTGTTTTGTCCTCAGCGTCATTGTCATCAATTGTCATTTGTCGATTGTCATTTGTGATTAGTCATGTGCGATGAGTCCGCAGAGTTATCCCTACCATTCGGAATTTCATTCATTCATCCGTGTTTGACGGCGTTTAGAATTGTTGGCGTATACTTTTTTAATGATTCATGAATGAATCGCGGTGTCCTTTATCTATTGCTATTTAGTCTGAGGTGACAAGCGTGTCCTCACTCTTTGAAGGACATGGAATGAGAAGTTCGAGACACTCTAATCTAATCTAACCTGATTTGCTTTCAGCCGAAAGAGTTTCCCAACGATATTGATGGTCCTGGTTACGGTTCTTTTCACCAGCAGTACTGGTTGGACGACAAACTGATAGCTGTGGGTGTTTTGGACATACTGCCGAAATGCGTCAGCTCGGTGTACTTCTTTTACGATCCCGAGTACAGGAGTCTGACGCTGGGAACTTACGGATCTTTGAGGTTCGTTACGAGGAAGAAGATTGAAATTTCATCTCTGTTGTCAGATAACAAAATGTCCAAGTAAACATGACATTTCAATGAAAATTTCACACCAAACATTTTCGATCAATTTAAAGCCTGTACCATAGCAACTAAACAAATTTCTTGGAAATATTTTCCTCGTCCTTGGGGGATATGGAGCATGAAATTACACTGGAAATTTTTTGACGTTTATAGGTTGAATGACATTTACACACAACTTCAGATTATTTCGAGTCCATTCTATAAGTCAATAAATAAAAATCATTTATCAACAGTTTACCATATAATATTATGTAGGTATACTTGCAATATATTATTTCAGTGTGAAATTTTCTTACCGAATACCACTTCAACCGGGAATTTTTTTTCTCGAACACGAATATTTAGAAAATTCTCCCTCTTCGACTCTGGAGAATTTTCAAAATATTCGTGTTTTCGAAGAAATTTCCTGAAATAATTGTTAACATCAAATTGAAAGGAAAAGTTTACATGTTCGCTGATGACACTACATTGATTTATTCCGCAGACTCAATCCAACAAATCAGAAATGCAATTGAAAGTGACTTGATTATTTTATCTTCATGGTTGTCCTATAATAAATTGAGTATAAATTACAGCAAATCAGCATTCATGTATATCTCTAAACGACGCCTCTCAAGTGAACTGAAATTTGATATCAAATTTAATAATGAAATCATCAAATATTCCACAGCCATCAAATTCCTTGGGATATTCCTTGATGAACATTTGTCATGGTCCAAACATATTGAATCGATCAGAAAGAAAATATCTCCAGTAATCGGAGTACTCTACAGGATCAGACACCAAATCACTTTGAAATACTTGAAATGTATATATTTTTCCTTGGTTTATTCAAAATTACAATACTTGATTTCAGTTTGGGGTACAGCTAGAATATCAATCATGAAGCCAATCAAAATCCTTCAAAACAAAGTTATTAAATGTATATACAAACTAGATTACTTGGAACCAACAAGAAATCTTTATAAACCTAGGCAATTGTTAGATATAAACTCCATTTACAAATTCAAAATATTGAATTTCATCCATTCCGTCAAATATAATTATAAACATTCAAATCTGAATTTTGAAGTCAATAGTCATAAACACGAACACATAACCAGACAAAAAGATATGTTAACTCTCATCAAAATTAAATCAGATATGGGAAAAAATCTATTTTATACAATGGAACAATTCTCTATAATGAATTACCTGCCAGACTAAAGAAAAAATTTAGTGTTGAAAAATTCAAAAAAGAACTGAAAAAATACTTATGTCTTTGATTCTCTTCATGTCATCCTGAATCAATTCAAGAAATTATATTTAACAGTCTCTTTAGTTGCTCTTTCATAATTTTCCCTGCTATAAACATGTATGTTTCTTGGGAATAATAATAAAGATAAAGCTGTCGTGATATTATGAGTGAAAATTCCACACCAGTGACTTTTATACAGTTAAATTGGTGGGTTTTATGACAAATTACCATAGCAACGTATGTATTAGTGGAAATTGTCTTCTCGTGGGTACCCACCAGCGTATGAAATCGGAATTTTTTTTATGACGTTTTAATGACAGAATAATATTTTGACGTCCTGAAATAGTGATTTTGTGCCACTTCAATTGGGTAGAAATCAACAATTGATAGGCTAAGAATCCATTGATGCCCAAACTGGCATCTATTATAATAGAATGTCATACCACTACCTGGGCCAGTGAAAGGCGTTATGGAAGGCTAAAATTACTCGGAATAAGTTCCAAAATATCCATGAGATCGAAAAAATGTCCGGAAATAATTTGACCTCTAGTGGTATTACTAGTGAAAATTTTGTTGATTGGAAATTAAGTCATACAAAATGATTTAAGAACTAGAATAACAAATACGAAACTAAGAAGACGCTGCCGAGCATGTATTCGTAATAGAGGTCTCATTTTGAACAGGATTTGTAAAATGTGAATACTAATATTAGGTACGTTTTTACTATTCATGTAAAATAGCAAACCCGTATCAAGCACTTCTATTATCATTTGTACCCAGTTAGATAGCTATTGACTTAAGGAAGATTTTACAAATTTTTGACATATGTGGCTTAGAGATTTTTCTAAAAATAATCGCTAGAATGTGGTTTAAATCCACAATTCACGAGCCAAAATACGACTTTGTATCTACAATTTATCTATAATCAAAATTATTTCTGTAATTTTGTCATTCCAAACATTCTAGTTGAAAGTTTGAAGAACTGTAGAGCCCCTTTTCGGGAAACTAACTTTTAAACCCTTAAAGTGTATCTCTTGGAGAAAAACAAAAGAAATCAAATATCTCAAAAACTATTAACTTTTGCATAATGCATATTAGGGTTCAATTTAATCCTTACCACCTTCCCTATAAAATCTCCAAAGGAATGTATTGAATTAGAAGTAACCCTGTGAATATCTGTTTGTTTTATTTTAACTGATGTCTGACTAGTCCTATACAATTTTAATATGTTGTCTGAAGGGATAATACAATCTAATATATAAAATTCGTATGAAATTTTTTGTGCGTATTCGGTAGGTATGAGAATTGGTCGTAATCTATTTTTTAAATCGAAAATTCAAGATGGCAGATCCGATACAACTCTCACCAGCTCCAGTGAAAATACAATTGGTTCGTTAGCAAATATAAATCTGGCTCAAGCTAAAGCGGAAACTTGGTTTAAAAGTAATAATCTTAAATTGAATAAAAGTAAAACACAACATATATTATTTTCTATGAACAACTCAACAGCATTTGGTGATACCGTCAAACTGTTAGGTGTTACACTGGACGACAGATTAAACTGGTCAGGTCACACAGAGCAGCTGTGAACAAATATTTCAAAATACTTATTTTTACTCCGTAAACTGAAGACTATCATTAGTTTGCAGGTTCTATTATCAGCTTATTATGCTTTCTTCCATTCACGAATCTCATATGGTATATTACTGTGGGGAAATAGCGTGAAAGCTAACGAAGTTTTCTTCTTACAAAAAAAAGCAGTGAGGATAATCTGTGGGTCAGGGTTTACCGATTTCTGTAGACCACTTTTCCTGGAACTCAGTATCATGACTTTATCATCCATATATATCTATCAATCTATTTTAGAAATACATAAAAACAAGAATAATCATGAAAAGAATGCTGATTTCCATACTTACAACACTAGAGGCTCTCAATTGATAAGACCATCTAAATTCAGATTACAAAAATCAAGTAGAAACTCTCTCAATGTAAATCTTTACAATATACTACCCACTTACGTCAAAGCTCTGAGTGTCAAAAGTTTCAAAAAACACATGCACTCATATTTGACCTCCAATGTATTTTATACTACTGGAGAATATATAGCGGCCCTAACATCCACAACAAAATAAATAACCATGGGGTATATTATTCCTGGTGCATTATCTTTTATAAATTACTTTTTCACTACATTTTACTCAGTTTTTATCATTGATTATACATCATATTGTTCTCGTATGTTTGTATGCACACTTTTTTTTTTAGTTTTTAATTTTTAACTTCATCTGTAAATCTCTAGTCTTAGCCACTAGTTTTTGTAATATTCATAACTTATGTATATGTGACGTATCTTATTTGTATTCTTATGAATGCACCTAAAAGACAAATAAAATATCTATCTATCTATCTATCAATATGGCAGACGAGTATTGTTTTCCGATTTCATTGAAAATTGGTATTTGGGGGTTTTCGGGGTCGGAGATTATGATTCTTTCGTCAAATGTTGGAAGTTCAAGATGGCGGATCCAATATGGCGGACGAGTTTTGTAATTATGGTCAGTTTCCAGTCAAAATTGGTATCTGGGGGTTCTCGAGGTCGGAGATTATGATTTTTTATCAAAATTAGGAAATTCAAAATGGCGGATCCAATATGGCGGACGAGATTTGTAATTATAATCCAATTATATTCAAAATTGGTATCTGAGGGTTTTCGGGGTCGGAGATTATGGTTCGTTCGTCAAAATTTGGAAATTCTAAATGGCGGATCCAATATGGCGGACGAGTTCTGTCAGATTCTATTCAAAATTGGTATCTGGGGGTTTTTGAGGTCGGAGATATGAATCATTTGTCGAAATGGGAAAATTCAATATGGCGGACCAGTTTTGTAATTATAGTCAGATTCTATTCAAAATTGGTATCGGGTGGTTTTCGGGGTCGGAGAGATAATGATTCTTTTGTCAAAATTTGGAAATTCAAGATGGCGGATCCAATATGGCGGACGAGTTCTGTCAGATTCTATTCAAAATTGGTATCTGGGGGTTTTTGAAGTCGGAGATATGAATCATTTGTCGAAATGGGAAACTTCAATATGGTGGATCCAATATGGCGGACCAGTTTTGTAATTATAGTCAGATTCTATTAAAAATTGGTATCGGATGGTTTTCGGGGTCGGAGAGATAATGATTCTTTTGTCAAAATTTGGAAATTCAAGATGGCGGATCCAATATGGCGGACGAGTTCTGTCAGATTCTATTCAAAATTGGTATCTGGGGGTTTTTGAGGTCGGAGATATGAATCATTTGTCGAAATGGGAAACTTAAATATGGTGGATCCAATATGGCGGACCAGTTTTGTAATTATAGTCAGATTCTATTAAAAATTGGTATCGGATGGTTTTCGGGGTCGGAGAGATAATGATTCTTTTGTCAAAATTTGGAAATTCAAGATGGCGGATCCAATATGGCGGACGAGTTCTGTCAGATTCTATTCAAAATTGGTATCTGGGGGTTTTTGAGGTCGGAGATATGAATCATTTGTCGAAATGGGAAAATTCAATATGGCGGATCCAATATGGCGGACCAGTTTTGTAATTATAGTCAGATTCTATTCAAAATTGGTATCGGGTGGTTTTCGGGGTCGGAGAGATAATGATTCTTTTGTCAAAATTTGGAAATTCAAGATGGCGGATCCAATATGGCGGACGAGTTTTGTAACTATAATCCGATTCCATTCAAAATTTGTATATGGGTGATTTTCGGGTCGGAGATTATGATTCTTCCATCAAAATTATGGAATTAACGATGGAGGATCCAATATGGCGGACGAGTTTTGTAATTATGATCCGATTCTATTCAGATCTGTATCTGGGGGTTTTCTGGGTCGGAGATTATGATTTTATTCTTTAAAATTGGGAAATTCAAGATGGCGGATCCAATATGGTGAAAGAGCTCTGTAATAAATAGAAGTTTGAAAAACTATAATGAAACACGCTTTTATATGGATAGCCAACCTCGAGGCCAACCTGAATAGGAGTAGTAAAATTGATAGTATAGTTTGAAAAACGAGATAGATTGTCGAACTAAAAAGAAGTAGAAAATAAAAATAGTAGTTTGAAATACTTATGAAACACGATTTCATGGATATTCAAACTGAAAAGAAGTTCATAACAAAATAATGAAAGTGTGTTGATGAATATTTGAATAAAAAAATATTTTCTAGGAGAAAATGTATATAGCAGAACAACCTGGTAGATTGAAAAACTAATGAAACACGTTTTTATAGATAGCCAAACTAAAAAGAAGTGCGTTTTCATGGATAGCCGAACTAAAAAGAAGTATAAATAGAATAATGAAAGTTTGATAAATATTTATGTAAAAACATTTTTTCTAGCAATAATGTTATGGCAAAACAACGTTTGCCGGGTCAGCTAGTCTATTAATATTATTATCATTATTATATTGAGAAAGTAAAATTTTTTTGACAGTGAACTTTCATATTCCAGGGAAATAGAACTGACAAGATCCTTCAGCGAAACCCTCCCAGAGCTCAACAGCTACTACATGGGCTTCTACATCCACTCCTGTCCCAAAATGCGCTACAAGGGCAAACTTTCGCCATCTTTTCTTCTTTGCCCGGAAACCTACGAATGGATGACAATCGAAAAATGCCTAGCGATTTTGAACGAAAAAAAATACGCTAGACTCAACGAGAATTTAGACGCCTTGGATGAGGGTTTTCCTAGTCAGGAAGATATTTTGCAAATGAGGGTTATTTATGATAGTGTATTTATGCATTTCAAGGATTACAAAAGGATGTGCGACGAACCAGGGTTGTTTAAGGAAATTGCGGGTTTGGTAGGAAAACGTTGTTGTAGGAGCCTCGTTTTTTGGGAAAATTTGAAATAATAGGTACCTAAATGTCGCGAACTTCGTTTTCCAGACTTTCCGCGTGGAATTGCACCGGGCTTTATCGTTGTGAATGGAAACCTAGTAGGCGAGGTATAATACTGTCTGTTCAGTGACCCGAAATATTTCTGCTTGTCAGTGGTGCTGGTTTACTGAAAAATGTCAATAGCTCTTTTGTTTTACTAGGATATTTGTCAGTAAGGAAAATTCTATACATGTGTCCCACTTACCATGCTCACCATGGGTATCTTTTTAACGGTGAGAGATACGAGGTCGGTTAAATGACACCAAATGTGGAGTTTGTCAAGGCCAACTATAATGTGAAAACATATTTTGATCAAATCTATTCGTTTTTGTTTTATACGCAAAAAACAGATTTTGACCATTTTCATGTCTCCTCCGTAACTTCTTTATTTATGAAAATATTCAAATAGGAATATCACATTCTCATGGCAGTTTTTCAAAGTGATTTCGAAAAACATATGAAATTTATACTAATTCTTCTAGAATTTGAGATATCAGCACCAACTTTAGATTTTCAAATGTAGGTCATAACTCACTATGACTTAGTTACGAATAACTTTTTTTTCTCTTACAGATGATATGTCGCAGTAATAGTTTCGTGTTGATAACAACGGAGTTATCGTCATTCGTACAAAAACAAAAAATTATTTGGAAGCCGCCATCTTGAATTTATAAATTTTAACAAAAAAATCATGATCTCCGACCTCAAAAACCCCCACTTACCAATTTTGAATGCAATCGGACCAAATCTTGTCCACAATACATTATGAAATTTTTGTTGAAATTAAAAAAATGGCTGCTCCAAGATGGCGGACAAGATTTGGTCCGATTCCATTCAAAACAGGTAAGTGGGGGTTTTTGATGTCGGAGATCATGATTTTTTGTTGAAGTTTATAAATTCAAGATGGTGGCTTTCAAATAATTTTTTGTTTTTGTATAAATGACGATAACTCCGTTGTTATCAACACAAAACTATTACGGCGACATATCATCTGTAAGAGAATAAAAAGTTATTCGTAACTAAGTCATAGTGAGCTATGACCTACATTTGAAAAACTAAAGTTGGTGCTGATATCTCAAATTCTAGAGGAGTTGGTATAAATTTTATATTTTTTTCGAAATCACTTTGAAAAACTGCCATGAGAATGTGAAATTCCTATTTGAATATTTTTATAAATAAAGAAGTTACGGAGGAGACAAGAAAATGATCAAAATCTGTTTTTTGCATATAAAACAAAAACGAATAGATTTCTTCAGAATATTTTTTCACATTATGGTTGGCCTTGACAAACACCACATTTGGTGTCATTTAACCGACCTCGTTTCTCTCACCGTTAAAAAGATACGCATGGTGAACATAGTAAGTGGGACACACTGTAGATTAAAAATTGTGCGTAAAATGGCGAATAACGATCCAGGATTTAAAAACTACAAACAATTGGATATGGTTGGGAGATATGTGTTGGTTTCCTGTCCCAAAATGCGCTACAAAGGCAAACTCTCGCTATCTTTTCTTCTTTACCCGGAAACCTATGAATGGATGACAACAATCGAAAAATGCCTAACGATTTTGGACGAAAATGGGGGACGATGGGGGTTTTTCTAGTCAGGAAGATATTTTGCAAATCAGGGTTATTTATGATGGTATATTCAAGCATTTCAAGGTTTACAAAAGGGTGTGCGACGAACCAGGGTGTTTAAGGAAATTGTGAATTTGGTAGGAAAACGTTGTTGTAGGAGCCTCGTTTTTTGGTAAAATTTGTAATAATAGGTACCTGTATGTCGGAAACTTCGTTTTTCAGACTTTCCGCGTGGAATTGCACCGGGCTTTGTCGTTGTGAATGGAAACCTAGTAGGCGAGGTATAAAATACTGTCTGTTCAGTGACCTCAATATTTGTCGGTAAGGAAAATTCTATAGATTAAAAATTGTTCGTACAATGGCGAATAACGATCCAGGATATACAAACTAAAAAAAATTGGATATGGTTGGGAGGTATGAGTTAGTTTCCTGGTCCAAAATGCACTACAAAGGCAAACTCACGAATGTATTGGAATCGAAAAATGCCTGAAGATTTTGGACAAGAAGAAGAACGAGCGTTAAAGTACTTTTTTTAGCTCTCTTAGTTCTCGAAATATTCAGATCAAATTTGAAACAAAAGTTACCGTCTCAGGATTCTCATCGTACAGTATGCCGAGTGGAAGAGTGATTGTAAGATTCTACAGGGAGACATTTTTTTACGGGTAAAGCCCTTTTTCACTAATCACATAAACTTTTTTTGTAGAAAATATCAATCATATCGAGCGAATGACAAAAAATTATTTTAGGTTTGTCTGATATGGCTGCAGATGCGTGAAAATCACAAGAGACAGAAAGTTCATGAGCACTTTTAATTATTTTTGACGGTAAATAAAATTTTAAACAGCCTTGCTTGGGGGTTAACATCAAATCGACTGATACATTTTGAGTAATATGCATATGGAGAAATACGATAAATATATTCGATGGGGTACATTTGGTTTGATTCCGAAATATTACAATTAGATGTACTTCGGAACATGTCATCCGGTATATAGATAGAGAGAGAAAGAGATAGAGAGAGAAAGACATAGAATAAAGAAAGAATTATATCCAAGATCAATTTTCGGGTTGTACAAACTCAATTATTTTAAGTCGCCTTTTGTTTTCCATTTATGCCTTGAATTGCACTTTTATTGTGTTGAAATACGTGTGATGTTTTCTGTAATAATTTATTGCTGTACTTTGAAGTTATACATACAATATTATAATATTTGACTTTATGTCCTATTTTTGCCACTGTATCAGAGTCTTGAAAATCTGATCACGAATTATCTTGTGATATTGATCTCACTATTGATTTTATTGTTGAATCAATTAATCAATTAAATAACCTCAAATTTCTGCTTATATGTTGTAATGGTTGAGGATTGAGGTTCAGTTCATTGTTAAAGATCCTTGTGGTCACTTTTGTCATGGAATTTTGTGTTAAAATTGTGAAATATTTGTTAATCAATAATAATAATATAATATTGAAATTAATTAAATTACCTCTATAATGCAATTTACGATAATAACACAATTATATTCATAGCAATGTTAATCGAGGAGGTGAAATATTTATACTTATATTTTTTGTGATTTTGTTTTCTCGTTAAAAAAAATAAAATTTGAGTTTTATTTCAATATATCTTGTACTAGTGGAAAATCAGAAGAATTTTTCCCATTATGTAACTGCATATGAAATTTCACTACCTATTGGAAATTTTGGAGGAGACATTTAGTCAATATTCAGTGACACTTTGTTGTTCAACATATTTGAAGACGAATAAAGGTATATTGAAAATTATAAAATTCTACGTCTTTTTAACTTTGCCGTCCATGAAATAAAAATGGAGGAACATGAAAGAATTCGGAGCGTGTTGCATTGAATAATTAATGGGATATATATTTGTTTCTTATCAGTGTAAATAACTACTCCATCAATGTTTTACGACGGCTTAATCTTGCGGGTACTGCCAAGGAAGGAACAATTGTTGATATTTCAGAAGTGCATCGTTCATGAAAATATCTATAAAATAGAGCCAGATCGCCAACTTTTCCACAGTGTTCCAGAGAAGTGAGTGAGTTTGTGAGCGAGGCATCACCCACGAGACGAATTGCCCTTTTTTGGACAGAATCAAACAGTTTCGGGGTATGTTTGGGTGCTGCACTCCAAATATGGGAACAGTATTCCAGGACAGGTCGGATCTGTGCCTTATAGATCATAAGCAGCTGACTGGAAGTGAAATAGTTCCTGGCCCGAAACAGAAAACCAAGTTTTTGGGATGCATTTTTAGCAATTGATCTCAGGTGATTTTCCCAAGAAAGGTAATCCCTGATAGTAAAACCAAGCATCGAAATGGATATGTCTCCAAAGGTATGGTTACTCCTGACACGCTTATTATGTTGGGCACAGTATGTGATCGGCTTTTCTAGAGAAAAGGCATGCTTGTTTTCATTGAAATCTACCAAGTTATTGGATCCCCATTCGAGAATTGTTGCCAAGTCCATATTCATGTAGCCAACATTTCTCCCTCGTTCGTTTCTGATTCGTCTGGCTGGTATTGGAGCCCTGAAAGAGAAGGCGGTATGGAGGGTACTATCATCCGCGAAGCTGTGTACTGGACATAAAGTTGCTTCTAGCAAATCGTTGATATGGAGTAGAAATAGTGTTGGTGCTAGAATTGATCCTTGCGGAACACCAGCATTCATGAAAAGAGAGTCAGATGAAACTCCGTCGATCACTACATGGAGAGACCTGTTTGAGAGAAAACTAGCTAGCAGAGAACATAGCTGGGGAGGCAAGCCATAAGATGGAAGCTTGGCGAGGAGTCCGTGGTGCCAGACTCGATCGAATGCCTTGGAGATATCAAGTGCCACGGCTAACGTTTCACCATATTTTTCAATAGATTGCTGCCATATATGTGAGACGTGAGCGAGCAGGTCACCGTTGATCTCTGATGACGGAAGCCATCAGTTCAGCTATGGCGGCTGGAGGTATAGACGTGTCTAGCGATCTCTCACTTAAAATGTCTCAAAAGTGCAAAAAATGCAATAAAAAAATTGTAAATGGTGTAACATGTGTTCAGTGTAATAGTCGTCTTCACTTCAAATGTGTTAATGTTGAAGAAAACAGTGACTGTAAGGATTTTAAATGTGAACAATGTGTGATTCCTGACTCAGAATTCTATGATGCCATGGAAGAATGCTCAAGCAGTGGTAAATTTGACAATAAAATCTTCTTATATATTATAAAACAAAAAGACTCTTTGATAAATGAATTGCGTGACAAAATAGATATCCTATATAAACAAATAGAACTGTTAGAAAATAATAATCCCCACAAGCAGCAGACGCAGATAACAAAAAAAGTATGGCCCATCAAAAATCAGTTGGCACCTCTCGAAAAACCCGTCTTATCAACTGTGAACGTCAGAAAAGAAACGGAGATGAAAAAGGGGGATTCCAAGATAACGAGAGAACAACTTTCAACAGATATACTGGAAATCGAAACTGCAAAAAAGTTTCGAGAAGTGATTAACCTGGTGAATGACGATGCCTCGTCATCGGGTGTTGAATACCAGGTCAACCAATCTCAAAATGAGGAGGAGAATAACATTCCATGGAAAAAAATTACATACAACAAGAACAATAGAAAAAGACGGCTGACTATAGTTGGAAGTAATACTGAGGCCAAAATTAAAGGTGTTCCCAGAATGGCTGAGTTACATGTATACAGGGTGAAAACTGAAACAACAGTGGAGGAACTTACGAACCTGCTAAAGAAATCTTTTCCGGAAGCAGTATGTGAATCTATAACATCTAAGTATCCTCATCTATATTCATCATATAAAGTGAAAATATATGAAGAAAACTTCGAAGGCGCGATGGATCCCAAAGTATGGCCAAAGGGTGCATGTGTGAGCAGGTTTTTTCACCTCAAGAAAAAACAATCTGTCCCAGCATGATGTTCAAACAGCGACAGTGGGAGCTCATTAAACCTAATGACAATTTTATGACCAAATCTTTAGCGAGATTTTTTCAAAATTATCACCAACATGGACTTTCGGTGAGTATGTTCCATGTTAACGTTCAGAGTATTGGTAATAAACTGGAACAGATCGAATTTTTTCTCAATGAATTTCCATTTGATTTCTTCTTGATATCTGAACATTGGCAGTGTGAGGAAAATCTGAAACAAGTGAATATTCCAGAATACAAACTGGAATCTTTTTACTGTCGTAGTTTAAATATTGAGCATGGTGGAGTAGCCATTTTTTCGAGAAATAGTTATAAAACAAAAATTTTAAACTTTGATAAGTTCAATGAGAAAGGCCAATCTGAATTTTGTGGAATCAATTTGCCTCAATTGAAAATTACAATAATAACCGTTTATAGATCCTGTAAGGGTAATGAGAGAATTTTTCTCGAAAATTTTGAAAATCTTCTTGATGAAATTGCTAATGTTTCTGGAAAAATTATATTTTTTGGCGATTTCAATATTGATTTTTTGGTGGAAACGCGTATATTGCATGACCTCAAAGGTATTCTTGATTCGTATGGACTGAATATAGTGATAGAGGAAGCGACCCGGATCACCGCTTCTAAATCTAGTTGCCTTGACAACATTTTCACAAATTTGAATGCTAGTTTGTACAATGCAGGTTTAGTTGATCCATTATTTTCTGACCATGCAGGTCAATTTTTTTTCCACTCAACTGGCAAAGGGTGCAAAGAAACTCAAAAACCGATTTTAACAAGATCAATCACTAGTAATGGGATGAATAAAATGCGCTCTTCTCTGCTCAAAGCTGACTGGACTATTTTTGATTCAAACCTGGATGTAGATTTTCTGTCTTCTCTGTTAATTACAACTTATAACGATTTAATTGATGACATTTTTCCGATGAAATTGAATAAACCAAATTTCAATTTACAACCCGTTCCTTGGTTCAATGACAAATTAAGGAAGCTTAGGGATACTTTAGCAATTCTGAAAACTATCTGTGATAGTACAAAGGCTCCTCAAGATATAAATAACTTTAAAACTCTCAGGAAACATTACAATATGCAACTCAGGCATGCAAAAAAAGCTGCAAATGATGCATATATTGTTGAAGCTGAAAATAAATCCAAGGCTAGTTGGAACATTGTAAATTTTCATAGGAACAAAACCAAACAAAAATGTTATTCCGATAATTTGACCTCAAACGAATTTAATGATTATTTTTCAAGTGTAGCTGTCAACATTATTAAATCAATGCCCAATCTACAAATTTCTGATTTGGTGAATTTTCGAAACTTTCCTTCTCCAGAATCTTCATTCTTCCTAACTCCTGTTACGTGTGACGAAGTACGGGAAATCATTAATTCATTGAAAAATTCAGCTTGTCCTGATATCAATGGAATAAATAGTAAAATCATAAAAGAAACTCAGGATATAATTCTTTCCCCATTAACAATGTTAATTAATTTAGTTTTCTCGACAGGTAAATTTCCAGATATTTTCAAATATGCAAAAGTAATACCTCTTCTCAAAAAAGGAGACGAAGAGTTAGTCGATAATTATAGGCCCATATCTATAATAAGTATTTTTTCAAAAATTATAGAAAAGCTAATAAAGAATAGACTCATCAAATATTTTGAAATCAACAATTTCTTTTGTAGATATCAGTTTGGTTTTCGCGAGAATTGCTCAACCACCGATGCTGCTATGAGTGTTGTCGGAAGCATAGTTGAGGGTCTTGAGAATGGAAAAGTTGTAGGAGTTACACTATTGGACCTATCTAAGGCTTTTGACTGTGTTTCCCACAACATATTACTCGAAAAACTTTCATATTATGGTGTTAGAGGAATAACTTTAGAACTAATAAAAACATACTTAAATAATCGTTTCCAGGCAGTTTTTTATAACAATGAATTTTCTGAGCAGAAACCAATTAACTTGGGTGTGCCTCAGGGATCGGTATTGGGTCCGCTGTTGTTTGTGATTTATATTAATGATCTCTACAACTATATGAAACCATGTCACAGTGTATTATTTGCTGACGATACATCCCTCATCTACTCCTCAAAAAATCTTTCATCTCTTGCTGATCAATCTGTCGAAATACAAGGAAAAGCCAACTATTGGCTTAGTGTTAATAAACTTATGATGAATAACGATAAATCACAAAACATGGTGATATCTACGGCTCAGCCATTACCTGAGTTCCAAACTGTTAAGTTGTTGGGTTTCACCTTGGATAATAGGTTAAATTGGTCCAGCCACATTTTAGGTTTGAAAAGTAAATTATCGAGTGCTCTATTTTTACTTCGACAACTTAAACCTATAACTAATCTCACTACATTAAAAATAGTTTTTTGCTCACTAATTCAATCTCATATTTCTTATGGGATTCTACTATGGGGAAATTCTAGTGATGCCCAATGTATTTTCATATTACAAAAAAAGGCTCTGAGAATTCTTGTTGGAATTGGTTACAGAGATTCTTGTCGTGATTCATTCATAAATCACAAAATAATGTCAGTACCATCGATGTATATTTATACGAGTATAGTAGAGATTCACAAAAAAGCTCCCCTGCTTCCTAAGCAATCCAGTTTGCATAATCACAGTACACGCAACAGTGATCTTATTAGACCTCAACGTTACAAACTCAGCAAATCACAAAAAAATTCTCATGATCTCAGATTATATAATGCTCTTCCTGCCAGTATTAAAACTATGAATATGTTTTTCTTCAAGAGAGTTATGAAAGATTATTTTGAAAAAAATTGCTTTTACTCGATTGCAGAATATCTGGCTCACGTTAGTGGCCACAATTTTGATACAAGGAACACACTTGCCGAACATCCACTCTTGAGGGAAACGTAAATGTGTATTTTGTTTTTGTTTTTGATTGTATATTATTCGTCTCTGATTGTATATTTTTAGTCTTTTATTGTAAATTCTCATTTTTTACATTCTTTTCACCAAAATGGAATCATTTAGGACTTGCTACAAATGTATGAATGTACATCAAGTAGTCAATAAAACTCTACTCTACTCTACTCTATTGCCTATCCGTCGGAGCCACAAGGTTTGTTTTGGTGTTGAGACCCAACAAAAACTTCCTTATAGTACGTTGGCGAAAGGTGATCTCGGGCATATGAATGTCAATTGGCGTTATGTTTGAAGGTTGTTTCCCGACGAATCCAGAGTGGAATTTCCAGCAAATGAATGCGCGAAAATGTTGGCTTTCTCCTGGGCAGTTGTGGCTAGAATTCCATCTTCCTGAGTTAGAGGAGGAAACGAGCTGGAAGTGAAGGCGAAGGACCAAAAGGAACGGGATCCGTTAGGACAACAAGTTTTGATATTATGTTGGCATTATGAGCATCCTTTGATGATCGAATTGTCTCATTGCATATGCCTCTAGCCTCGACATATTCGCGAAAATCACGAAGTGTGCGGGCTCTGGTGGCTAACTGTACAAGTCTTGCGAGTATGAACAACAAATATGGCGACCATTGTTTTGAATTTCATGAATATGTGTTTTATTTGAAAATAATTTATTTGTTGAAGTGCATATTCCAGAACCTCATTTCTCCCTGATGAAAAAACTCGAATTATTGCATGAACTTTCTTTGTTTACAATAAAGAAACCAGTACCTACCTTATAATATAATATACATTTCCTCAAGCACAATTAGAATCATTGTATTAATGTTGGTTGCAATAATTCGATCCTGAGAATAACTTCAAGTCCTCAATTGCTGGAGATCCTTGTTTATGTAAATCGATGATATTGTTCATTCTGAGCAGCCTCTCCAACCATATCTTCTTTCCCAACCCCTTCACTAGAATTCCATCTCCTTCATAAAAGTCAGTGATATTTCTTGATGAATTCAATTATTTCTTCATACCTATACCATATTGTTGTGATAGTTGATTCCTTATATGGTTCCATTCCAATCCATGCAAGTGTTGAGTGGACCATTCCGACCATTCCATATGATTAAAACTGTGGGATTGTAGTGTGATATCAATAATGAATACCACCATTGTCCACATCAAAATGGCAATTTCTCTGCACAAAAAGTAATTTTTTCCATACTGGAAACCTTGTACGTATTTCAAGAAATCAACTTATTATTCACTATTTTGCAAAATGAGTTGGAAATAACCAATTTGCAATGAGTGCATACGGCAATGTTTTTGTTGTTCATACTCAGTTGGAAATTTGACGTTGATTTGACATATAATAGAGCCATCTATTGGTTCGTGATTTTCGCGAATTCTGCTCTAGTCTCAGGACCGGGATTCATCTGCCATCGATGGAATGCTGCCTGTTTGGAACCCACAGCTCTAGAGCAGTTTCTTCTGAACCAGGCCTTATCGGAAGATATTATTATTCTCCTTGCAGGGTTCGGTATGTAGGTTTGCATCCTCATAATGATGATTTCAGAAATTGTCTCAGCACATCGTGTTGGATCTTGCTGAGGAGAAACAAAGGGAAAGATCCGGTTATGGAGATGAGGGTGTGGTCAGAGTTTCCAAGCGGGGCACAAACTTCTATTCTATATGGGTCAGGATTGCTGGTGAGAAAATGATCTAGTGTATTGGCAGACGACTATACCATGAGTGATGGCGAAGGACTCAGTTTGACGACCTGCGTCATCTGTTTTGTTAGAGAATTTGAGCCAGGCTGCGTTGTGTACATTGAAGTCTCCCATATACCCATTCCTCAAACTGTGCCCATATGATTTCGATTTCAGCTGTTAGATGGTTCTCCTGAATGAAATCCAGTTCGAGTGATAATAACTCAAAGAGGTTGTAAAACTCATCATTATATAGGCGATAGGTAAAGGCAGCAGATGAATTTGGTCAGTTTGGTATCGACTAGCTTGAACCACATTACATCAAAGTCTTTCGATTCCAAACTCTCTATACACAGGCGTGAAAGGTTAGCTTTAGCGTAGAGACATACTCCACTTTTGAACCTGAATCGAGAAGTTCGTAACCAGGACAGAGCATGTGCACCTTGTTGGTGGACGAGTTCACTCGAGTTCCTGTTAGTGCCACAATATCTGGTTTTTCTGTTTGTAGATGATGGTGGACGTCATTGTTGTTTTTGTTGAGTCCGCGGATGTTGCAAAATTTGATCTTCAGAGATGAATCCGCTCGCGAGTACGTCCGTTACCACCGATACAACAAGGCCTGCATGCTCCGTGGGTGACGTCACTTAGTGAGGCCTAACCAGCGGCTCGAAACGACAAGCGCTTTTAGCGCTATAAGGCGGCCGCGTATTTCGATTTTAGTTTTAGATCATCATTGAGCCGATTTTGTTGTTTTTTGAAGGGCTTCCGGTTAAAAAAGGGTGCCAGTCGTCAACTGAGCACTTCTTCGCACCCCATTCGATTTTATTATGGAAAAACGAAGTTTTAAAGCAAAAACCAGGATAAAACACAAATATCCACCTACAGCAACCCATTCGAATTAAATATATTGGCAAAAATTGTGGTGAAGGTAAACTTCACAGCTACTTATACAGGGCCCGCAGAACATAAACTTATCGTGAGATTGATCGAAAGAAAATTGTGGAAAATGTATTTTATTTTGATTGACATGCCGTTTGTTACAATTACCTATATATATTTATCTCGGAGAATTCCTATTACCTGAAAAAATAAGCAGTGAGTGTTTTCAATTTTCTGTAGTTGGATTTTTCACCCAAGTGGATCGTTACACTTGAAACCGTAATTTTTAAGGGTAAAACTGCATTTATCATGCGATGGTTTTTTTTTTGAAATTTTTTTTCGGTACTCACGTATATTTTTGTCTGATAAACCGAATTTTATAATGATAATGTGAACAAACCACTATTTGTTGAGAGAAAAAGTTCCAAATTTCGCCTTCTTTCTCCCCTTGTGTTGGGGGCATTTGAAGCTACTTGCTCTTATTTTGTCATTGGACACTTCATATACTCATGATGTACTTCGATGGCACATTTTTATATAGAAAATTCAACAGGGAATACGATTTTTATGGCGAGTTTTTCATATTTAGTGAATAAGCATTCCAGATGACGACCATTTAATCAATAGTCAATCAAAATACGAGATGTCAAATGTCAATAGATTGCTTTCGAATGACATTACACACGCAATTATTTTGAATGATATTCTTCCTTCTTTTCACCAAATATGGATTAATCTCAAGAAAATTATATTTATATAGTTGAATTATACAGGGTGTCAATTTGAAAACTTCCCACCCTCAATATCTCCCTCCAAGTCGATAATATGGAAAAACGAAAAGACAGGTCGATTTTATTTTCGAGGGGGACATGGTTCTAAAATATTTTCAGCCCCGCGGCGTTGCCGCTTCTAACGAAAAGAAGCAACAACATTGTTATTCCAAATGGAACACCCTGTATTTTATTACATTTTTAGATTCTCACTGAAAAGCTGATTTCATCAATGTGTCACACTTGGGGTCTAGCAGGAATGATTACAGAGATATAGGGTGTTCAAAATCGAGATTTTACAACTTTAGGTTCAAGATTCAGACTTTTGATCACCCTGTATTTGTTTCAAATAAATGTCAGTAGATAGTAAATCAAAAGTTGAGATAGGGACATAAAAGCCGTTTTGACCAATAATGAATAGTTTCGACTCAAAAAAATCCTAAAGTTGTAAAATCTCGATTTTGAACACCCTATATCTCTGTAATCATTCCTGCTAGACCCCAAGTGAGATACATTGATGAAATCAGCTTTTCAGGGAAAATCTAAAAATGCAATAAAATATAGGGTGTTCCATTTGAAATAACAAAGTTGTTGCTTCTTTTCGTTAGAAGCGGCAACGCCGCGGGGCTGAAAATATTTTAGAACCATGTCCCCCTCGAAAATAAAATCGACCTGTCTTTTCGTTTTTCCATATTATCGACTTATTGGAGGAAGATATTAAGGGTGGGAAGTTTTCAAATTGACACCCTGTATATAAATTGTCCAATATGATGAAAAAAGAAGGGAAATTTGTTCCAAATGCCATCCAGAAGACAGGTGAAAAAGAAGGTGAAATTTGGAACTTTTTAGTCAAATATCTTCATGATAAATATCATGATAAATGCAGTTTTACCTTTTTAAGTAGGGTGTGTGTAGTTCATGTTGATATGATAGTTGCAATTTGATCATTGGAATGAATTCTGCATTCATTGCCACGAGGCAAATGACCGTTTTCAGAAAGAAATTTGAGAATGAGAATTAAAAATGCCCGCCGTTTATTATGAACATTCAAGAAAATTTCCTCGAATTCAGAGATTATTTTTTTGACTATAATATACGAATACAAAACTAACTGCACAATCAAAGCTTTTCTATTTTTCCTCTACTTATACTTTTTATGAGAGAGTAATTGTCTTCTATTATTAATTCATCATTATAAATTAAGCTCTGTTTACTACTGAACTTAGATGGAGTAAAATCCTCGCGGTGAATTGCATATAAACTAAAAGCATGAACTTTTGAACCACCCACATAATTCCCCCGACAAAAGGGAACACAACACTTGAAAGGCATTGTTATTTCGCCGATCACAACATAAAATATTTCACAAAACAGTAATTTTTCCGCCAATTATTTTGATGAATAAACAACAAAAGAATTCGGGACCGTTTCAAAAACATACGTAAATCACCGATGAATTAACACGAACTGACGCGTTAGTCGACAAGCGATAAAATAAAACACTGGCCTCTTTTGGTGACGTCACGAGCTGTTTACGTCAGAGTCTGCTGGCCTTGTTGTATCGGTGGTAACGGTACGTCTCGCGCGGAAATCCGAATGGAGAGGTATTTCACTCCCGGAGTGTTTTACTCAAGGAGACTTCATCATCTTTATTCATAGAGAAGAGAAATTGGGGCAGGGGGGGGACCGGAAAGTTTCGACCGAACACTGAAACATGGAGTAATTTCACAGCACACAAAGTCGATATGGTGGTATTTCCCCGGGCGATGAGACCATCTACCACCTGAAGTTATCCTTTTAGTCGCCTTTCACGACAGGCAGGATTTACCATGGGGGGTTATTCTGAGCCGCCCCCATATTGTCAAGAAGGGCACTTTTTCGGGTGAAAAACAAATTGAATAAAACATCAAGATTTTTCATATTTCAAATTCATATTCAATATTCTTATTATAAAATCATTTTCATAAACAAAACATTGCTACCTTCAAGTCTATAGAGAATATGGGTCAGCACCAGTAAACAATAAATATTCAATAAGTATGTCATTGCCAAAACTAGAAACGAGAACATCGTTGGATGATAATGGAATGCGAAACTGCTGATTCAGGAAGAGATAGACTTTGAGCTGGCATGAAAATTGATACGTAGATCTTCGGAGATAGGCACAGTGGTTAGTCCGCGAGGCGAGGGTGAGGATAGCTGCTGAGTTAAGTAGACCGCGCATCTTGAGTTTTAGTTAGTGCCTTTTTTGTCTTGCGGGTTATTTTTGACCATTAGAGCTTTCGCGTTGCCTCCTCGAGAGAACTGCCGATCATGTTGGATATTTTATTAAGGTAAGAGAATTTCGTGTTGTACTGGGCGTTGTATATATTTTTGTTGCCGATTTGTTTCTCCAGGAAAATCTAATAAAATTCCCTGATTTATAAAAACCTGTGGTTGATTCACTGAATAGTGGTTATCCTGAGTAGAAAAGATAAAAGCCTCTTCAGATCAGCCCATCAGGCGGAAAGGGTTTAGCTGTTCCTTACTGAGTACGTCCCAAGCGACGGGGGTTGATCCTCTATTAGCCCCGTACGCGACAATATACGGACTTAGAAGTGCTACAGCAGCAATCAATTTTAATGCACCTGGGAGCGCTCAGCCTTCAACGTATCCCACTAAACATATTTCAGTCTCAGAAATGTCTTACGGATATCTGAAACCTTTCCACTCTTGAGTCTCTCTGAAGTTTCAGAAACGTTTCAGGAAATGTATTTACATTTCCAACCTCAGTGAAGTTTCATGGAACGTTTCAACAACATCGTCCCAGACATATGTTTCAAGATAACCGTTCGGACACGTTTCAACAAAACTGTTCTGAACACGTTTCAAATAATGGTTTCCAACTTTGTATAAAGTTTTATCAACTTTTCAAACAAAGTGGATATGGTGTAGCAATAATAATACACAGACAGAAGAAACAGACACATTTATTAGGTAAGTACAACTTATTCTTATTTCACAAACAGTGTGAGTGGACTAGTTTTTTTTATTTCTCAAATGGAATCATCACTGAAATACCTTTCAATTTGATATTTTTCAAGATATTTTCGGGCGATTTTTAGGTGCTAAAAGCATCAATAATGCCACGGTAATTTTCAAACGGCTAAAAATTTACCACCAGTAAAAATAACTGACGCCACGATTTCGTAATACGATAATTCCTAAATTCTCGATCGAGTATTGGTAATACTACTAATTAGCAATAAAAATGTAATTGTCTCAAAACGTTCCCTCATGATTTGTGGCTTATCGCTTATAATAAATTTGTGTAAATAATAATAACACTCAGTTCCAAAAGAAGTGACGCACTTGATATTTGACCTATTTTCCTAAAAAAAAAACAAGAAATAGTAGGCAGATTTTTTTTTATTTGTTGGTAGGTAATGCATTTGTCTTGAAAAAAAAAATGAAGAGGTGAACATTTTTTCAAAGCTTCCTTGATGGTGGTGGAATAACTCGAACCATGATTTATTCTTAATTTTTTACTCACCCTGTGTGTTAATTGAGTAATGGCATAGAAAGTGCTTACACCCTATACGAAAAAGGCTTCTTATGCGAGCATTTTCTTTTTTTATCAATTGATTTATCAAGAGGGAAAAACTCAAAGTCGTCTCCACAATTTTTAATGTATAATAAGGCAGTCAATCTTGCTTCATTAAGGTTGAAAGTTGATACATGTTTCGGCCATTCAAATGGCCATCTTCAGTGAAAATAGCAAAGTGTATGTGGAAATTACTTTAAAGCATCGTGAAGGCGCAAAAATTCATTATTAGAACATCATTTATTATTTGTTTTATTTATTGGAAATAGAGTGAAGTCGGAGGAATTGGGAGGAAGGCAAAAAGCCCAATCCTCCAAGGGAAAGTTAAATTCTTCATAGCACGCTGAAGAAGCTTTCCTCTTGGAGGATTGGGCTTTTCACCTTCCTCCCAATTCCTCCGACTTCACTCTATTTCCAATAAATGAAACAAATAATAAATGATGTTCTAATTATAAATTTTTTCGCCTTCACGATGCTTTGAAGTAATTTCCACATACACTTTGCTATTTTGACTGAAGATGGCCATTTGAATGGCCGAAACATGTATCAACTTTCAACCTTATTGAAGCAGGATTGACTGCCTTATTTATACAATAAAAATTGTGGGGACGATTTAGAGTTTTTCCCTCTAGATCATTCCACTCCACTTTGAGTATGGACTACTACAGAAAATTGATTTATCTCTAAAATTTTCCGAATTACCGCTTTTATTGCTGAATCCTTGCAGATTACCAACTTTCTGAATTTATCGAGAAACAATTTTCTAATGAAATAAACTGATACCAATAATTAAAAAAAAAACATTTTTATCAAACACAAAATTATAAATTGGGATGACTGCTTAATACCGTTTTTTTGCCTCCTTTAGCAACTCTATGAACTTTTAATCTACGAGGCATACTAGAAGTTGCTTATCATTTTCATTGGTATACGATCCCATTCTTCCACTAATGCATCTGCCATTTCTGCGAGACTTTCCGGAGACCTCTCGCGAGAACGTACCCTTCTCCCTAATTCATCCCACAAATGTTCTATAGGATTCATATCAGGGCTTCTCGCAGGCCATTGTAATGTGGTAATAACAGTAGCTTCTAAGAAATTTCGCACTATTGCTGCGGTGTGTGGTCGGGCATTATCCTGCATCAATATAAACTTATTGCCCACTAACTCTGCATAAGGTAAGACATACTGCTCTGAAATGTCAATGTAAATTTGGGCATTCATCGACTGCCTCACCGGAAAAACATGAAGGGGTGTCTTTCCATTCATTGAAATCCCTCATCCCCATACCATAACGGACCCACCATTAAAACTTTCGCATTCTGTTATTAAATTTTGATCAAACCGTTCACCAGTTCTTCTCCACACTCTTTTTCTTCCATCCACCATGTTAAGGCAACAGCTTGACTCACCCGTAAACAAGACATTCGACCAATCAGGAATATTCCACTGTCCATAATTTTCAACAAAATTTCTTCTAGCAGCACGATGTTCGGGCAATAATTTGGGACCTTCTGCAGGTCTCCTAGCTTTTAAATTAACTTTTTTTAGACGTCTACATACCGTCTGCTTACTTACTGCAACATCACGAATTTGGCGAAGATCTTGCTGACCATTTACCGCAGTATTCGATGACCAGAACCGATCCTCCGAGCGGTGCTTCCTGTTTGTTCGTACTTGCGGATTGCTCTACGAGCAGTTGCTTCATGAACTCCCACTGCACGAACGGCGTAACGTTTACTACGCCCATAGTTTACTAACGCAACTAATCTTGCTACTTGTTCAGGATTTATTTGAGGCATTTTATGTAGTTTTAGTCAATAAAACACGACACTTAATTAATGACACAACAACAAATGGTCAAATATGGAGGCATACAACAAATTATTTTCTATGGCAACGGCATTTGTTTTTTTAAAGACAATGTGATTCTACCAGAGTACAACCCAATCAATTCTGAGTACTCTGATCCTTCAATAAATTTAATTTGTGGGATAAGCCTAAGGTATCAGCAAAAAAGCTGTAATTCGGAAAATTTTAGAGATAAATCAATGAATAAAAAAACAAAATGCTCGCAAAAGAAGCCTCTTTCGCATAGGGTGCGAGCACTTTGTATACCATTACTCAATTAACACACAGGGTGAGTCAAAAATTAAGAATATATCATGGTTCGATAGTTATTCCACCACCATCAAGGAGGCTTTGAAAAAATGTTCACCTCTTTATTTTTTTCAAGACAAATGCATCACCTACCAACAAATAAAATAAAATAAAAATCAGCCTATAATTTTTTTTTAAAAGATAGGTCAAATATCAAGTGCGTCACTTTTTTTGGAACTGCGTGTATATCAATTCAAACTAGAGGACATTTGAATCGGTGAATGTGACAACCACGGTGCACGACTTGTGGGCGTGGTCTTGTCAGTTCTCAGCATTCAGCACAATGTTGCCAAGTCTCCAACATTCACATAATGATGTTTTGTTATGGAGAATCAGAAATTAAACAATTTCGAACAACGACTCATTATTTACATAAAGAAAGCGTGAGAAAAAATGTTGCAAAAATTGAATGTTTCTAACGACACGGTGGAGTAGTTGAATGTCAATAATTCATTATCAGTCCACTCGCACATTCAAGAATAGAAAAAATGAGAAGGTGAAATACAATTTTATATCACTTATATTTATATTCTCAGTGTATGAAGAGAACGATAGCTTATACATGGTGTCCCAGAATAACGTTCGTATACTCCAGATGGTAATTCTTCAGAATAAAATTAAGAAAAAAATCCAATATCGACATAGAAATTTCGTTTCCTGCGCATCAAGAGATCAAAAACCTGAGGTTAATTTGAAATTACAAATTGTTACGTGGTACAGAAAACATGATTCAATATACAGGGAGATGCATAACTCATAACCTATGCTATGTGTCACGATTCATTTCATTTTTAGTACCCAGAATATGATTCTTCGAACACTTTCACATGATAAAAGTTAGTCTCCTTAGAATGTCGTAAAGCAAGTCGTTTGTGAGAGAAGTGTCGTTTTTCATTTTGGCTTCAACGAGAGCTAAGTCGATGGTAAAAGCTAGCAATAACCTAGAGTCCCTGTATATACCTTAGATAAGAGTCCGGACACAGCTTTACTTCTGTCCTTTTCTGTTTTCAAAAAATGCATTGATGATTGAATAAAGGAATAAGACATCTATATCGAGCTCTGTCTTTTCCATTCCCCTAGTATCAATGATTGTCAGAAACAATTTTGAGGGTTAGATTATTTGTCAAACCGTTCATAGCCGTAGGTAGAAGTGATAAATAGGGCTATTTAAACTAGAATAACTATTAGATTTTCAAATAATGAACAACAGGATGTTCAAATTTCGAATCGATAATTTCCATAATCAATTCCTGAGATGGCTATTGCAAATTTTCGTCATCAGATATTTCTTCACTTCATTTGATATAAGAAAGATAATTTAAGTGTTCTACGTGGTATCACATATAGATATAAAAAAATAGAAGAAATATATTTGCCATTTCGTCAAAGCAAAGGAAGCAGTCTCTCTCGATGTCCGAGTAATTCTCTATTTTCATTTTCAAGTAATGGAGAGATTCTACCAATATTCCTGGATTGAAAGCAATGAGTTCTATTTTCCTCGATTGTGGGAAATGGAAATTTTAATTTCAACAGTGGTATCCAGTGGTACCACAAGAGAATTTGATAGCGAGTGCTTTATTGATTGTGTCGGTTTCCCACCTCTTCCTGCAGTCTACATTCACCTGTGAATTTTGAATTTGATTTGTATCAAAAACACCGTGGACTGATGACATAGCACATTGCAATTTCTTCAAATCTTCTAGTTTTGATTTCAAACTTTCTGCGATTGTATCATTCTAATTCCTAATACGATGACCACGGAACTCTTTTTTTGAACGTCTCTATTTTATAAATTGACAGCACAGCAGACTCTTTCAATATGAAATACATCAGCTTGAAAGAATCTCTATCGTAATGGGCCTAAAATTCATCCTTTTTGTACTGTTTTTACAAGTAAATTTGAATATTTACCTCACATATTGCGGATTTCTTGAAATTAATTTTCGATTATGGACGTTTCATTGCATTCTTCCATGACATTATCTTTGAAAGATCATTCGGAAAACTGAATAACTTGAATCCCTTTTCTGATGAATTATCGCAATAATGTACGCAGCAGGACATTCAATAATTTAAAAAGCTAAATTTTGGCGGTCATAAAATTTCAAAGTGACAGTGACAGAAATTCGAAATAATTTAAAAAAGCGGGCGGGACGACTATGGTGTTTCGTCACTTTGTCAGGTGGGCAAACCAAATGAAACAAAATATTAAAAACCCCAACGGCTGTCAGTTTTGTGTCCGGACTCTTGTCTAAGGTATATACAGGGACTAGTAATATAATTATATTCTTAACTACGAAATAGCCACAATGATCAAAGTGGAATGAAATGAGAAACAATATGGTAAATTCTGGGAGAAAAACGAGTACCGTCGAATGAGGTGGCTTCGGACGGTCGGTACTTTTCGCTCTCAATCGTGAATGTCGCGGAAGGAGGTATCGCGATAGACGTGAATCTTCTGCAGGTTGAATCTTGTTAGTATATAGGTCCGGTGGTCGAGAGTGTAGTTTGCGTAGAGAGGTAAGGAAGAATTGTTCACGTCGGTATTTATATGAGCGTATTTTTATTGCGAATTCTCAAAAGTGAAAAAGTAACTGCTGTAGCACTTTTTGTGTTGAATGTAGAGCTCAGTGGCATATGTTCAATCAAAGGGTGATGTTCAAAGAATGCTTTGATGATGTATCTGTTTGAAAATTTCATAGAATTTTTTTATACAGGGCGATAACCAGAACATCAGCATTATTGCGGAAGACTTCGGACATGGGCCGAACCTATAGAAAAATCCTTGGCGGACGTTCGTACCGGAATTACGTGGATGAAAAATTGGAAACTGCTGTAAATGATGTAAAAAAAGGAACAAGAGGCACCAGAGAAGCTTCTGAGCTCTACGGAATTCCCAGATCCACTATCAGTGATAGAGTTTTAGGAAAGCATTCTAAAAAATTAGGTGGACAGCCGTGTTATCATCTGAGGAGGAGAAAAAGCTTGTTAATGCTGTAAACACAACTGCTGAATGGGGATTTCCACTCAGTGAGTATGACATTCGACTAATTGTAAAACAATATCTGGACAGAAAAGGTGTGTCCTTGAGAGTTTTCAAAAATAACTTGCCTGGGCGAGAATGGGTGAAATCTTTTTTGTCGAGACATAAACAACTGTCATTAAGATTCTGCCAGAATATAAAGAGATACCGTGCTCAGGTTACTGTCAACTCACTGAAAGATTATTTCTCAGTGCTCCAAAGATCCTTAGAAAACGTTGCTCCAGAATGTATAATAAATTTTGATGAGACCAACTTCAGCGACGACCCTGGGAAAGTAAAAGTAGTGTGCAAAAGGGGATCCAAGCACTGTGACAGAATAATGGATTCCTCGAAGACAAGCATCAGTGTCATGATGGCTGCTGCAGCAAATGGAGAATGCCTTCCTCCATTTGTTGTTTATAAAGCAAAACATCGTTATGAAGAATGGGAAGAAGGTGGGCCAGATGGTTGCCGTTATAGCGTCAGTAAATCCGGATGGTTTGATTCCTATACCTTCATACAATGGTTTCGTCAAATTGCGATTCCATATTTCAGGCAAAAGGAGGGAACCAAAGCAATGATAGGGGACAATTTATCCAGTCACGTGAGTGTCGAAATAATCCAGGAATGCGAAAGGCATAACATCAAATTCATTTTGTTGCCTCCTAATTCGACACATTTATGTCAGCCCCTCGACGTGGCTTTTTTTGGACCGATGAAAAAGGCGTGGCGTAGAATCTTAACTGACTGGAAAACAAAGAATAAGAGGGGCCCATTCCAGAAATCTGACTTCCCTAAACTCTTGAAGCAAACAATTGATTCTATCGAGGCTACATCGAGGAAGAACATTTTATCTGGATTTCGCGCTACAGGAATTGTGCCACTGGATGAAGGACAGGTTCTGAAACGC
>OU896722.1:5272062-5290999 GCA_918026855.4 Phaedon cochleariae
GTTTTCAAATTTACACCCTGTATGTATCTTTTCAGTTGAGTAAATTATGACTGACTCCTATGTATGATTGCCTTCGGACATTTTCGTATACAATAAAAGACAATGCTTGAGGACGAACGGGTAAATATGGAGACTGTATAGTCACAGTATACACCCTATTATCTTCTCTGCGTCTAACGGTGTACCCTTTCAAAATAAAAATGACTTGTATCGTTTTATTTCCTTTTTTTATATGTAAATACCTTTTTTGTTAAATAAATTGAGCGCACTGTTCATGAACGTTTGTTGTGATCAATCGCAAGTCGAAAACATTATCAAACGGAAATTTAATTTGATTTTTATAGGTGAATATACTGGTTGATCGAGGGTATGGTATAGGTATTCGTTGTGCTAGATTATTCGGGATTTCCTCCCCTTGTTTTTAGCTCTAGGCTGTTCGAGAACGAATCTACTCCCGGTTTCAACATTATAGCAATGCAAGTATATTTCTCTTTGAATATTGTTTTGTTAGTGAGGCACTGAGAAGTTTCGGAAACGAATCTGCTCGCGTTTGTAACATTGAAAATGCAAAAAATGAAATTTGTCTTGTCAGAGTGGCACCACCAAGGCTAAAAACGAGGAGAGAAAATCCAAAATGTTCTAGTTAAATGAATAGGTGTATATTGTCACGATAGAAGGGGTGATGCTTGGCTTAATAGTTTGCGAGAGGTAATATTCAAATAGGCACTGATTGTTTCTAGGGATAACTGAAAGTCCGAGACTATATTCAACGATAACAATATGTATTATAGCATAAAACATTATGGTAGCAATGACAAGTCAAGAGTAGCCCCAGATCAGAATAACTTCGGAACCCTCACATCCAATATTTATATACATCATTTCATTAGAAATGCACGTTTCCCATGAGAGTTCCTTGGTCAGTTTTTAATTCAATGTCAACGGATGATTTGATTAACTTTATGTTTATAAAACCCTCATGGTTCGAAATTACTAATATACCGTATGTTCTACTCGTGACAATATGAGAGGAGACCTATTTTAAAAAATCTAACCTAACTTGGCTTGAATGAACTTTCTTTTTAGAAAGTATATTTACTATGTATAGCAGTCCATATGAGCGAAGCGAAAGCCCTGAATTGTCTAACAAAGAAATGTACTTCATTAATATGGTGGAAATCGTTACCTATAGTGATGTCTGCTGGTCACCGTGAAGCAGCAGTCAGAACGAGCAACTGTGACAGCATCCTCAAGTACACAAGATTCACCTTGCTAATAGCTGGAACATTCGATATACGGAACGAAGCAAACTCATCCATCCTGTACAAGATTTGGGCTTTTTTTTCACAAGCCTACTACTCGATGTTTGCCCTTCATCTCCTTGTGGGCATGAAAGATGTACTGAGAAGTGGCGTTGAGGATGAAAAATTCAACATCAACATGCAAGCTTTCCTCCTGGCCAACCTCTTACTAATGAAATTGCTGTTGTCCTACAACAAAGGGATTCGGGATATAATGAAAAAAGTGTACCAGTTTGAGTACGACCTCACCAAGGATGACTTGGAGTGTACGCGACTATACAATAAAAGTTCCCTCTACAACTACAAGGTATTTTTCATATCGTCTTCTGTGAGTGTTTTTACTGGCTTATTGTTCATGTGGAACACTTTCAACGATTGGAAGCGAATGAATGTCGAGAACTCAACGGTAAGCAAGACGCTCATCTATGGTGGTTGGATCCCTTTCGGTGTAGAGAATCCAATTTATTTCAACGTTGCGTACTATTTCCAATTCCTCGCGGGAATTTGGGTTCCCTGGTATATCTTGACGTTTGATTCCATGTTTATTTCGATGGTGAACTTCGCTACTGCAAGAGCTGGCATCTTGGGATACAAATTCGAAAATTTTGAGTGTTATAGTAATGGAAGGAGTGAATCAGCATTCTATTGTCTGCGAAATATCGTTTTGGAGCACCAGGATCTGATTGGGTGAGTAAATATGATCGATAGGTATATTGTAAGTAGAGTCACTGGATGGTATTAGTTTGATAAGAGTTCGGACACAGCTCAACTATTGCCCTTTTCTATTTTCTATAATACAATGGTTTAAGTGAATAAAAGAATAAGACATATATTCTGCTCTTTGTCTTTTCAATTTCCCTAGTAGCGCCTGATTGTCAGATACGATATTAGAGGTTATATTTTCTGTCAAATCAATCATAGCCGTAGATGGACAATGGGTATAGGGTACAAACACCCACTTCAATTTATAGTGAAACACTTCTAGCAGAACAACTGTTATATAAAAGAATGCATGTACCAACAATTTTATATTAGAAAATATACACATATGGATAAACTTATAGCTATAATTCCTATTTGTATGTGAAACTGTACTCCAGTGATGAGTATAAAACATGAAGTTATTTATATTAAATTAAAGGTAGGTATTTTCAATATACAGGAAGTAACATAAGTACTTTCAATAGTGAAGTATTATTGAGACAATTATGAGAAATAAAGTCTATATAAGCTTTTGTGTCCGGAAATGCTTCATTTCCGAGATACAGGGTGCTGAAATATAGAGAACAAATTATTTCTCGATAAACATTTGATAGGAAAAATGTAGTTTATTTTGACGAGACCTACAAAATACTTGGTTTTGTAAAGTTCTCAGCAACTCCTATTAGCGCTCTTAAATAACTATTCACTTTTCACTGTTAAATTTTAAATTTGGACGGCACCAAATATGCCATTCACTAATATACCACTTTGTAGTTTACTTGCTTTTCTTAGTTTCATTTTCAAATTCTCAATTTTATTATGTTATTTTGTGATCATTTCCTCTATTCCATGATTAGTTTGTTTTGTATTTTGTGTGATGATAATAATGGAATTTTGTTCTCGAAATCGCCTGCTTTGTAAATTGATGGAACAGAAGGTTCTCACAAACAGATTTTGAAATCTTCTGTTTGAAAATGGGCCTAAAATATAGTTTCATTCTTTTTTTTTTTTTTTTTTTTTTGGGAGGAAATCCATCATGGACAAATGCAGCTTGTGATCTATCGCTGCAAATAGTGTCGGACTCTTACCGACTAAAACCTCCCAGTTTCGTCCCAAGATACTATGGCATCGTTATTTCTAACATTCTTCATAGTATCTGGCGGTCTGAACTATCGATTTCCGTCTGCTCTCTGTTCTTCCCTCTCGTCAGCTTCTTTTTGCTTCAGGATTGCTCCTGCCAGTCCTCTTATCGCCTCCCAACTATTTTTATTTTCTATCATTATTCTCCCCAGTGAATCCTCCGTCGGAATTTCCTCCATCTCAGCGTATGTTCTCTGGCGCTCTGCCTCCCATCGTCCACACTGGAACAGAGTGTGTGCTGGAGTGTCCCTCTCATTGCAGTACACGCATGTGTCAGTTACACTTTTCCCTATACGCTTCGTGTATGTTCTGAAGCATCCATGGCCGGTTAGTATCTGCGTTAGGTAGTAGTCCACTGTTCTGTGTTTGCACTTGTAGTACATTTCTATATTCGGTATTATCTTCTTGGTCCATTGTGCCGTGTCCGTGTTCGTTTGCCATTCCTGCTGCCATGTCCTCAGAGATGTTTCCCGTTCAACCGACCTGGCGGCCCTTCCATCCTCTCTTTCGTGCAGTCTCTTGCGTTCTGCCACTAGAAGGTGGATAGGCACCGTGCCAGTGATAGCTTGTACTGCCCTTAGGGATGTTGTTCTGTATGCGCTAGCGACTCGTAGGGCTATCCTTCTCTGGGTCCTCTCTAGCATCTGTCTGAATCTCCGGACATTCAGAGAGTCTGCCCAAACTGGGGCGCCATATAGCAGGATGGAGTGCACTACTCCACTTAGTAGCTGACGTTTCATGCTGCTGGGTCCACCGATGTTTCTCATCAGCCTCGTTAGCGTTGCTGCCCTTTCCTCTGCCTTCGCTGTTGCATACTCAATATGTCTCCCAAAGCTACCGACATCATCCAGTATGATGCCTAGGTACCGTACGCTTCTCTGAGGTTTGATTTCTATGCCTTCTAGGTGGAATCGGGGCTGTTCCCTGTCCGTTTTTTTCCTCGGCCCGCGAAGTATGACAGCCTCAGTTTTTTCAGGGGCTAATTTCAGCTGGTTGCGGCTGATCCATCTAGCAATTATTCTAAGCGACTCGTCAGCCCTATATTCAAGTTGGCTCACATCCTTTCCGGTAGCTATAATTGCTATATCGTCTGCGAATCCGATTGACCTTGTGCCATCGATCAGTTGCTCCCTCAAGACTCCATCGTAGAAGAGGTTCCATAGTAGCGGACCTAGTACCGACCCCTGAGGTACTCCAGCTGTTACTTCCAATTCCTCTTTGCCCACGATGATCTTCCTGTTGCTCAGATAGCTCCTTATTATATTTCGCAGGTAGGTCGATATCTGTCGTCTCCGGAGCTCTGCCTCTATCAGTTTCCACGATGCTGTATTGAAGGCGTTTTTTATATCTAGCGTTATCAGCGCCAGCCACCTCTCCTGGCAGGTCGTCACAATTTGCCTCACTTCTTGGACTGCCTGTACGGTCGAATGTCCTTTACGAAATCCGTGTTGGTTACTAGAGAGCCCCCCGTTATCCTCTATTTCTTGCTCTAGTCTATTTCTGAGTAGGCATTCGTACACTTTACTTATCGCGCACAGCAAGCAAATGGGCCTGTAGGACGATGGTATTCCTAGAGGCTTTCCTGGTTTTGGGACTAGTACAAGTTTAGCTGCTTTCCAGAATGTTGGGAACTCTTGTTGTCGTAATAGCTCATTGTAGATGTCCAGGAGGAAATCTGGGGAGATCTCCGCGATTGCCATAATGGCTTCCGCCGGCACACCGTCAGGTCCTGGCGCTTTTCTTTTTTTCGCGCTTCCAATTGCCTTCAAGAGTTCTTCCATAGTGAAGGGGTTTGTTTCCTCCAGAGGTTCCCGTTCAGGGCGGTGGTCCTGTCTTTGTGAGAATAGGTGTTTTGCAATGTCTATCTTTTGGGCATCCGAAAGGTCTGCTGGTGTGTGCTTTGTTAGTTTTCCACAAGCAATCCTGTATCCATCTCCCCAGATATCTTCTTCGAGCTCGTCGCATAGATTTGCCCAGTGTTCTTTCTCAGCATCGCGTATCATTTTCTTTAGGGCCTTCTTCGAATCCTTGTATTCCTCTCTCGCATGTTCACGTTGTTCTGCAGTGTACCCTATCATCCTTCTTTGCGTTTGTCTTCTCATTCTGGTGCACTCCGCCCTTTTGTCGCTTATCTCGCTGTTCCACCAGAAGGGGAGTGTTGCTGGTCGTCCTGAGATGCTATCCGTGCAGCTGCGGTATGAATCCCGTATCAATTTCACCCTTGACTCCACGTCTGTTGCGGCTGAGGCCATCCACTCCATCATAAGTCGGAAGGCGGCCCAGTCGACTGCAACGGTCTTCGGCTCGTTAAAAGTTTTCTGCACTTTTTCTGCGACCTCGAAGGTTATATACTGGTGGTCGCTAAGATTCTCGTCTTCCAGCACTTTCCAATTCAGGATTTTTCTACCTAGCCGCTTCGTGGAAATGGTAACGTCTATGTACGAACTTTGGTCTCCTCTGCGGAACGTTGGTTTACCTCCTGTGTTAAGCACCATCATGTCTGCCGTCGTAAGTCCATCCGCGAGATATTTGCCGCGTTCGTCTGCGACTGGTGACCCCCACATAGGAGATTTAGCATTAAGGTCCCCGAGTATGATTCCCTCGTCTCTGGTGCCATTGCAGATGTCCAGTATGTCGTCTACGGTCCTCTTAAATGCTGCGAAGTCGATGTTTGGTGATATGTAACTACATAAAATATAAAATTTATCGACATGTACCCTGATGAATCCGGCTCTGACCATTATATCCTTAATAGTGATTTTCCTGTTCCTGAAAAAGATTGCTACGTCGGATCTCGTATCCTTGATCCATCTGCCTGAGCTGATAATGTTCTTATTTGGCTCTGATATCACCAGAATATCTGCCCCGTACTTCGCCGCTGCCCCTTGCACCATGTCGTGCGCTCTTCTCGATCGGTTGAGGTTGGCCTGCAAGATTTTCAAATTTTTAGTAGCCATAATTGCCTCTCCGCCTGTTCCTGTGCTCCTCTAGGAGTTTTCGGAAGTGCCGGCACTTAGTCTGGTCTGATCTGTGCCCTTTCTCTTTACACACTCTGCAGAAGGGTTCCTCCTTGCAGTCTCTAGCCCTATGGCCGGTTTTTCCGCACTGCAGGCATGAGTCGGACCTGTTCTCTCCTTTGCAGTCTTGCGACCTATGTCCGTGTTCCAGGCATCTGTAGCATCTGACAATATTCACCCTCTCTTGTACCTTGCAGTTGATCCAACCGATCCTCACCCTTCCTCTCCTGATTATGGCCCCTGCCGTTGGTTTTGGCATTTCCAGTGTTGCTACTTGGTTTCCATAGTGTCCTAGTTTGAGGTATCTCACCACTATATTACCCGCTTCCTCCCCTGTTTCTTTCGCAATGTCCTCAGCCACTTCCGTCGATGTCGCGGCTGCATCTATGCCTGTAATGTAAAGCGTCGTACTATTCAACTTCGAGCTGACTTCTGCTGTTTGAACCTTCTCGGATATAGCTTCCTTGAGGGCTGCCGCCATGCTCCTTCCTCCCTCCACTGTCAGCATAAGATCCCCTTTCCGGGTTCTTCCGATCTTCGTGACGTTGACCCCGATTTGTTCTATGTTGACAGCATTTTTGACATCACGTAGTATTTCCGCGTACTGCTTTCCCTCCGATCGTACGACTACTGTTTCTGCTGGAGCGCGGCTCCTTTGTCTGTCGTAACTGGGTCGGTCTGGTTCGGAGCTTACAATGGTAACCTTTATCTCGGTTTTTCTAAACACGCATTCTAAGACCTTTCTTGCGTGGTCTTTGTTGATACCTCTCTGGAGAGCTAGGTGTATGGCTCGTCTCCTTTCCGCCATCAGAGTTTTCTTTAATGCCACGAATATGCTGTGTAGTTTCTCCAATTCGCCCGTCTCCTCCTGGCTTGCCATACAGGGGAGTAGAAAGAGATATCCTATTTTTTCCCTATCCTCCCCCCTACTAGTGTGGGTTTTCGTCGCTCTAATAAGGTACTCGATGTTGCCTTCTTTGAGGGTACTGAGCATTTCCTGCGCTTCTGGGAACTTTTTTTCCACGATCTTCATCACCCCATTTTCGCTCTCATCTCCTGGATCGACTACCAGAGCCATGTCTTTTTTGTCGATTAGCCTGCTAGGGTCACCCCTCTCAATGTCAGTTACAATGTACATGTCATCTGCCCAGTGTTCGTTGATAATGCTTCGTATGGCATCAACGTCCTCCGCTCTGTCTAGGTCTTCCGCAATTACCGCGGATGTCTGGGTGGCTATCTCCCTGGTTAGCTTCTGCGTCTGCTTCTCCTGTACATTTTCCTCTTGTGTCACTTGATTTTGTTCTCCCTCCGTTATGTTTGACGTGAGTTGTGTGTCTCTGGAGGACGCTTCCCATTCTTCGCATCTCCTTGACAGGCTGCTCATTATATATTTCAGGTCCTCTATTGTCTTTTTTATTCCCTTCTGAGTATTCGGGTTATTCCCTACAAGGTTATTCAGCTGGTCGCTATTCTTCTTCAGTTTGTCCAAGAATTGCCTAAACTCCTTGCCATCTACCTCTAACTTACCCCGCGCATGTGCGAGGAGAGGTGACTCCCATCTCTTACGTTTCAGTCTCTTCAGCGTGAAGGCTTCCTCCTCTCGGTCGCAGTTTTCCGCTGGCTCCGTGGCTTTTACCGTGTGATCTCCTTCAGTTCCACTCAGTTCCAGTGCGCTACTGCCAAAGGTATCTTCCTGCCAGAAAACTTCGTTAGATGGCTCATCTCCCTTTGGCGTCATAAAGGACTCCTCGGAGCTCAAGCTCATGCTCCTCCTAGGTTTTACTGGCGAGCGCGGCAGGGAATCTCTCCTGCCAAATATTCTTGCCATTTCTTCCACTCCTCTTGATTTTGCGAGCGTTGCTGTGCTGCTGGACGCTTCTGCGGGTCCTGTATCTCCTTTCGTTTCCCTTGATTTTCCTGTTTTGTTTACCATCATTATTCCCACGAGTAGGGACGAATATTCGGTTCGGCGGGGCAGTGCGCCCTTACCCCGCTAAGGCTTCTTACTCCGGAAGGTCGCCTCTTTTCCGGAGGCTCCGTTCGTGACCAACTGTCGCATGGCCATTCACCCTTTGGCACGGGTCGCTTGACACCTTGGGTTTCGGATTTTGTGAGGGTTCGCTCCCTGTGAGAAAGAGTGAAAGAGTGAAAAGCAAGAGTTGGCCCATGGAGGCCGAAGAGAGCAAGAGTTGGCCAAGGGTGGCCGATAGGATAGGTAGGTGTAAAGAAGTATAGGAACATCCCCCCAGACTAGTTGAAGAAAAGGGATGTTCGGCTAGGATTTCCAGGAGTCGCTGCCTCCTACACTCATCATAATGAGCCCTTACAGAGTTTGTTTTATCGAGGTTGACTCCTCTAGATCCGTAGTGTTTTGTAAGAGACAGGCCGACCTCGAGTAGGGTGTACTCTATTGGAGCACGCACTACGGTCTTGCTAGCGCAGAGGCTTTATTTTGCGCATGTCGCTAGCCTGGGTGAAGCCCTCCGAGTTTCATTCTAATCAGATGCTGTTATAAAAAGTGAATTTTAATGAGTACCTCACAAATTTCGCTCGTCTTCAAATTGAATTTGCACCAAGGCCATTTCATATCTTCCTTCCATAAGCGAATGGTTGATATTTGTTTCGGAAAATTGAATAAATGATATCCATTTTTTTCAGAATTTGCACAATTTATTACACAGCAAGTTATTCCCATAGCTGCTTTTATCTCGAATGTATAATTATGAAATTTTATTTCTTCTGACGTTTATAAAATGTATTGTCAAATTCAAACAATTTTGAATGAAAAAGCGCGGAATGACTATGGTGCTCTTGTCACAATGCAAGGTGTGTAACTTGATTGATCTAAACATTCAAAAACCCTAACCGTTGTCATTTCTGTGTCCGAACTCTTATCAAACTAATAACATCCAGTGACTTTAATTGTAAGTACGTACAGTATATCCCACTTTGAGCAGACCCGCACCCTTGTATTTTTTTTCGTTGATCGATTTCGTTTTTTTCACCCGTGAAGACCACATGGGAAAAGGGAACTGTTACAATACAGGGTGTTTCACAGGTTAAGGGAAATATTTCAATAGTAGATAGGGGTCACCAAGGTGGTTCTGAAAATACCATATTTGATAGATCTTAGAGTCTTCATAACGGAGATACAGGGCGATTTATCGATTTCGAATAATTATTCATTCGTCTATAAGTATCGAACTACCTAGTATATTTTTCTAAAATTTGGTATGGAGCTTATACTTGGGACGTTGAATTCATTCACCTATCGGGCGAAGTGAAAATCCAGGTTCGGCTTCGGGAAAAATTTACATTTATTCGAAATATAGTAATAATTGGCAGAGTTCATCAAAGGAATCGTGAAGAAGAGGAAAAACTGAACTGGATTTGATACTTTTTGTTTTCTCGCCACCAATTCTCAGCGTAACAATCATGAACAGGAAGCTAAAAGTATGTCAATTTCAAGAGTATCAAAATTATGACACCACATCCAATTATATGATTATTTGATATATACTTGTTGAATGATCGTTCGAAAGAACTTACTAAGTCTCACAGTCTTTATAACTACAGGTTCAGCTTCAGGAAAAGTCTCATAGTCTTTATAACAGAGATACAGGGTGAATTATCGAATTATAATTATTTGGTATTATTCCCATTCCGCCTGATAGGTTAATGAATCCATCGTCCCAAGTAAGCTACATACCAAATTTGAGAGAATGTTACTGGGTAGTTTTATACTTATGGACGAGTCAATAATTATCCAAAACCGATAATTCACCCTGTATCTCCGTTATGAAAACTGTGAGACTTAGTGAGTTCTTTCGAGCAATTTTTTGACCAAAATATATCGAATAATCATAATTGACACTGGTTTCATAATTTCAATACTCTTCAAACTGACATACTTTCAACTTTCTGTTTATGATTGTTACGATGAGAATTGGTGGCAGGAAAACAAAAAGCATCAAACTCCATTCAGTTTTTCCTCCTCTTCACAATTCTTTTGATGTACTGTGTTGATTATTGAATACAGTGTGTTATTTTAATATTTCGAATATATGTACATTTTTTTCTGAAGCCGAACCTGGATTTTCACTCCGCCCGATAGGTGAATGAATTCAACGTACCAAGTATACGCTCCATACCAAATTTTAGAGAAATATACTAGGTAGCTCAATACTTATAGACGAATGAATAATTATTCGAAATTGATAAATCGCCCTGTATCTCCGTTATGAAGACTCTAAGACCTATCAAATATGGTATTTTCAGAACCACCTTGGTGACCCCTATCTACCATTGAAATATTTCCCTTTACCTGTGAAACACCCTGTATAGTGAAAATTAGAGTGTGAAAATCGATCCTGACACCACCAGCTGAGAGCCTTGATTATGAGCAGAAGTCCATAGAATAAACATGGAAAATACGATAAATGTCCACATAAAAATTGTGACGAAAGAGTAACGTCCAAGCTCATTGCTTTCAATAAGTCAACGTGAACATTCAGGCAAACAGAATTCCAGAAAAAAAGATATACGGACAGCTATTTCTCTTCCTTGAAGCGTACGAAAGGGAATCCCTATGATGTTCAAGGAACATCGTGTCTACCTATAGGGAGGTTAGAGAGAAGAGGTAAGTAATAATGGACACTTCTCTGAACTTTTGGAGATCATGAGTTCTTGGGAATTTTTTTTTACCAAAGCATTGCCGTTCTGTATATATTGTTAGTTAGGCAAGAATGTAAAAAAGTACCAGAGCAGATAATAGCGAGTAAACAATCCCCTTTTTTGACAAATCATTCTAACAGTTCACATTTTTCCCTCGGATATTTGGATTTATTTTTTTGTCATCGATGAATTTCTCATTCGAATATGAATTCTATTTCGAGTCGTTCAACTATACTGCTATTTTACACCATTTTATGGATCCATCAGGTGGTTCAATTTCTGTATCCTTCAACTTTCAAAGTTAGGAGGTTTCAACCTTCAAAATGCGTTTTTTTCGAAACTTAAATTTTGTGGTATTTCCCCTTTCTCCCACGAGGTTTTTATGTAGTACTCTGATCGATCTGCATTCCTGAGTTCTCAATTCTCTCATGTAATATGCCGACTATGATCGATTTAAAATGCAAAAAATATAGTGTTAAATAAATTCGATTTATCGAAAAATGTGACTACTAAATTCGAAACATATTTTTTATAGACCTTAGCAAATCGACTTGAAAGTGAAATTGGTCTGAAATTCTCCAATTCCGTTCTGTTTTCTGTCTTATGAATTGAAAGAATCTCACACATCTGAAGGCATTCCGCAAAAACTCCTTCTTCTAACGAACAATTAATCAAAGTGGTGGGAGGTTCAACTACGAAGTGTATTTACATTTTCCCCGAGGCATATAACCTCTAGAAATTCAAGAAGAACACCAATTCCTACCTTATTTCCCTTGGTTCTCACGATGTTCTCTGAACATTACAGGATATCCCTTTTCGTAGGAACCAGAACATAAAAAAAACTTATGCCGTCATCTCCTACAGATTTTGAGATACTCAGATTGTTGACGATATCTATTAAACCATACTCAGTAGCAGAAATAACAAAGGAAGAATGAGCATCATTATTTTTGGAAGCTCACAACATATTATCATTCCCAATGAGCTTTCTTGGAATGTTGTAAAAATAGTCTATGAAACAATTTGACCAGGGCCTACTCTATCTCACCGGCCCGCATCGCTTTCGTGACGTCACACTAGTAGGGACAAAATCAACGCAGTGGAAATTGTCTCTCCCGTTTCATTGATGCACCTCGGGAAAACGGTTTTAGTTAGCAAAAAATACCAAAAGGTCAAATATGTACAGAACAGAATTTTCCAGAAGATGAATCAACTTTCACTGATTTACGATCATTAGTTTCAGAAATATCGCATATCAAAATTAATTGACGCCATTCAGAATTGCCCTTTTTTAAACAGCTACCAAAATTCCAATATTCAATTCACAGAAAAGATTCAATCATGAAAAGATTCCTCATAGTATCTAGATTGACTGAGTTTTTTTTAATTCCCAAGGGCCAATAACAAACCGATATTTCAATTCAAGTAGAACGATGATTCAGGTGTTCTCCACAGAATAGTTCAAAAAGTTCGGACGCCTCCCATGCTAATCCTATCGAGTGTGGATATATGCTGTCACTAAAATTCATAGTAAATGAGCTATAGCCTATCAATTACGAACGCACCAGTACGAACTGATGTGAAATTTCAACCTACTAGTGTGACGTCAGCGTCGAGAGAGAGGGGATAGACTACGGCCCGGTGAGATAGAGTAGGCCCTGATTTGACACCTCTTCAGATTCTGTCACCATCCTATTATCTATATTGATTGTTAGATTATTCTGCAGTTCTTGAGCTTGAGCTGACTTCAAAATATTCCAGGCAGCCTTAGATTTATTATTAGAATTTGCCAGTAACTTTGAGTTTTGCAGGTTTTTTGCTTCATCTAGCAATTTTCTAGCATTCTGACTCCTGATGAAAGTAAAGCGTAAATTTTCCGTGTACGTAATTGCGAATAAAAATGAACAAAACTCTAGAAACTATCAAGATCTTCCCCCGGAAATAATTGATGCAAACAATAACAAATCAAAGTAAAATGAGAAACGACGTTCTTCAAGATATTGCGGCATCTGCTATATATTATGACATCATGCAACAAACACAAGTCGCACTTTCAATTTCAATATTTACCATCGTTTATGTAGTAGTTATTGTTATTCAAATGTTCTTCAGATGAGTTTCCTGTTATATCGATGAAAAATAATCTATTTCAATATTTATCAGTGCTTGAAAATATCGTACGAGAAAGTTACTTCATCGCACTTGTGCTGAAAAGGTACTTTTCCGCACGATTTTTGTATTGTTGAAAGTAAGAATATTTAGGACTAACTAAGTGATCCATGTAACTATTTTGTCCCATGTGTAAATTTGTGGAAACACTATAAAATATTGTTCATTGAAAAAATTTTTGTTTTCATATATAATATACACAAAAACACTCGTACTAAAAACCCAGGCAACCAGATGACGAATGATCACGTCACTGTGACGTCCCTAATTGGTGATTTTTCGTCAGAGACGTCACACACCAATTTATGACGTCACTGTGACGTACTTTCTATGACGTGATAATCACGTCATCGTTTCGACGTCGAGTGAACGTCACTTAGATGGGTAAAAGAAGACGTCAGTTTCATGACGTTGCAGGGACGTCCTGTCGACGTCCATTTTTCCCAGACCTTCTCTAAAACTTGGATACTCATTATTAGGTATACCTATATTGAAACCGTTACTCTTATGACGTTGCAGTGACGTATCTATGACGTCTAAAAATCACGTCGGTGTGACGTACCAATTTGGTGAGCTTCGTCATTTAGGAAATTTTCCAATAATTTGCTATTTAGATTTTTGTTGAGTGACGAAGTTTGCATCAATATACATTATTCCACAAAGTAAAGCCAAATTCGCCAACTTCCTCTCCATTGCTATCAAACTATTCTTTGTTTGCTCACATCTCGCCGACACGAACTACATAGTTTTCGATACAAATACGAGTAACTGATTGCATTCTGATGAAGATGCATACTGAAGGATGGCGCTGCTAGATAGACGATTGAATGAAAATGACACAAGAGGGACCTACCAAGCAGACTCAACAATGCATAATCAATTTTATATAATGTCATCAAGAGGCTGGTGGTTCTGATCACACCATGTTGAAGGAATCTTTTTGACGTATCATCGCCAAATTCAATCGTCAGTCGGACGTCACAGATTAGTGAGTGAATGACGTCAATACGACGTGAGTAATAATATGACGTCATTGAGCTGTGACTTACTCACGTCATTATCACGTAAATGCGACGTCAACTACTGACGTCACCTTGGTCATTCAAGTGACGTGAAAAAGACGTCACTGGAACGTCATCTGGTTGCCTGGGAACCTTTCAGCTAGCTCTTGCGAAAAATGTATTTTTTCTACGACCACCTATGAAAACAGCACAAAACACATTGATTTGTTATTGAGAAAGTGACTCGTTTCACTATGACAACATACAACAGTTAGAATATTCGAAAGTAAAACTCACATGGGTGGAAATATTCGAAAATTGCACAGTAACAGAGTCTATAGATTATGATGTACCAATGAATGATTATTATGCTGAATTATGGTAAGTTGAGTTATGGTCAAGTTAATGGAAAGTTAGTGTTGATTTAACATGAGTTATTGTCGTTAATGTTGACGTATTGTTGGGTTGATGAAAAGTTGGAAACTAAGTTAATTTCAATCGATGTCAATTTGATATTGAGTTGATGTTAATTTGATTTTAGGGTTGTGTCAAGTTAATTTTGAGTTAATGTTGATTTAATGTTGAGTTGATGATGAATAATTATTGAGTTAATGTTAAATTGATGTTAAGTCAATGTTAGGTTAATTTTGAGTTAATGTTGAGTTGATGTTGAGTTGATGTTAAGAAACTGTTAAATTTATGTTAAAGTGATGTTAAGTTGATGTTAAGTGGATGTTTAGTTGATGTTAAGGTAATGTTGAGTTGATGTTAAGTTCATATTAAGTTAATGTTAAGTTAACGTTGAACTAATGATGTCATTCAGATATTGGAGTAAAATTAAATAATAATGATAATGATATCACCTTCATGTAATCGGATATGATTAGAAACATGATCCCTACTCTGGTCTTATAAACACTCATGACATATAATATAAATATTTGTGGTCGTAGGAAAAATAGTGTACAAAACTCGTTGGAAAGTGCATTTCCTGCGATCGTTTCGTTTCCGCACTCGCCGCTCTGCGGCTCGTGCTAAACGTCCACTTGCGCGAAATATGTCACTTTCCACACTAGTTATGTAATATACTATTTCGCCCTTGATGACTTGCCCGAACATCGTTCGTGCAACTATACCGTCGCGTGCCGATAATAACTACTTTCCGCACTTGTTAGGTATATAAATATTTTATGAGTCAGTATCTACAGATGAATGCTTGATACGCTACATGAGACAAAATCTGGAGATACTGCGTGGAAACCACTATATTTCATTTTAATTTTTAAATTTTCAGATACGTTGATAGAGTCAATGAATCCCTGAAGTGGTACTTCCTTGGAGAATTTTTGGTCAAATCTTATCATATTACAGTGTCGCTTCTGAACGTGAGTTTAACATTTACGAAAATTATCGAATCTAGTTAATTTTTCTTGTCGAATTACAGGTGTTAAACGCAACCAATCAGAAAGATGTTATTTATTACATTTTCTTTCTGGCAATGGTAGTCGTTCAAGTTTTCGTGATATACTATCATGTCAATGAGTTATCATTGGAGGTAATTATAACCAAAACATACAAAATCTTCATCACTGATGCACTCCACAAGTTTCATGTATTTTCACAAATATGATTCAGTTTACTGTCTACTTCGATTGCAGTCACAGACTCACTCAAATATTGCATATTTGCAGTCCTACCACTCCTGAATTGATGATATGCTACGTTCCATCACAGGAATATTTCAGTGACTATTACACTCTTGATCTCGAGAACTAATCAGAATCGACCATTTTCATGGTTTCTTCTGTATTCTAGCGATATTTTTTGTTTATTAAATTTTATCGGACTTGCTCTACCAATACAGAAGCCGAATTGACCCACACGTGACCAACTAACCTCGTTTATCAGCGATAAAATTTTGACATCGTGACTGTTCAAGATTGCTTTGGATTCAAATCTGATACAATAACCAAAGTTTCTACTTTATTTTATTTACTTATAATTCGCGTTAGTGAGATATTTTGTACGAAAGGCGAGACAATTTTATTCTGGCTGGAGCTTTCATGTGTAATTTAATAAGTTTGCATATTTGTTGACGATCTGACACAACAATAATAGAATTCAAATTCCTTTTTGAAGTAATCTTCTTCAAAAACTCAAGTAATTGTGACTGAGTGACATAATTACTAGCTGATGTGGCGCAACTGTTAGGGTTGTTGCGCGGGGATACGAAGGTCGATGGTTCGAGCCCACGGCGACGATATTTTTTTTTTTAATTATTCCATGTCACATGAATTCAATTTATTTTGTTTGAATTGGATAGTAATTTTATACACTCTTTTGAGAGCAACCATCTCCAAGATAATAAAAAAAATACTGTTTATCAAAATTGTACATTCCACTTTGTGAATAACTATAAGTAGGTAGTTAATTTCTAAAAAAGTAAATTCTGTATTTCATTACTATCATTATGTTCTTCTTCGCAGATTGAGTTGTAATATACTTTTCCGTCGACCTCGTATTAACGACTAAGTTTAATGTATATAAAATCGTTCATTAATGACCCCTATTAATGGACGATTTGTCTATTAATGCACGATTGTTTTATAGGCAACCAAACATACACCGCGTGCATTCATTGTTTATGCTATAACTAGCGGAATCTGCATTTAAATCGAAAATATGGATTTCATCGACGATTTTCCGTTAACGGGTTCGCCTTTCCAAGTTTCTGACACGATTTTAATCCCTGTTTTCTAACACAAGAAATTTATTTCCTATGTTGATCATTTCGACAAATGTCAAATGACACTAATGTCAGTAACAAGGCTACTGGGTGATTCTTAGCAGTTTCCGGATGGATGATGAAATCGCGAACCAAGTTTTCTTCATTGCAGGAGAAATGAGAAATATAGTCGACAGAAAAATTTTGTAACCAACTTGTATATTAAAAGGCGACGCACTCGCTTCGCTCGCACGTTAAAATATCTCGATCATTAATCGCCCTCATTAATACACTGGTTGGTTAAATAACTATAAATTATTTTTTCTATTTCCCATATATATTGTCCTCATTCAATCATGAAATAGTCATACGAATACAACTCGTGATACTATTTTTCCTGGAAATATTCGTCGATTGACATACTCCAGCTTGATGCTCTAATTTCGCTAATTCATTAATTCATTAATTCATTAATTCATCTATTCATTTATTCATTTATTCATTAATTCATTGATTCATTAATTCATTAATTCATTAATTCATTAATTCATTAATTCATTAATTCATTAATTCATTAATTCAATAATTCATAAATTCATTAATTCATTATTTCATTAATTCATTAATTCATTAATTCATTAATTCATTAATTCATTAATTCATTAATTCATTAATTCATTAATTCATCAATTCATTAAATCATTAATCCATTAATTCATTGATTCATTAATTCATTAATTCATTAATTCATTAATTCATTAATTCATTAATTCATTAATTCATTAATTCATTAATTCATCAATTCATTAATTCATTAATTCATTAATTCATTAATTCATTAATTCATCAATTCATCAATTCATCAATTCATTAATTCATCAATTCAATAATTCATCAATTCATTAATTCATCAATTCATCAATTCATCAATTCATCAATTCATTAATTCATTAATTCATTAATTCATCAATTCATTAATTCATTAATTCATTAATTCATTAATTCATTAATTCATTAATTCATTAATTCATTAATTCATCAATTCATTAATTCATTAATTCATTAATTCATTAATTCATTAATTCATTAATTCATTAATTCATTAATTCATTAATTCATTAATTCATTAATTCATTAATTCATTAATTCATTAATTCATTAATTCATTAATTCATTAATTCATTAATTCATTAATTCATTAATTCATTAATTCATTAATTCATTAATTCATTAATTCATTAATTCATTAATTCATTAATTCATTAATTCATTAATTCATTAATTCATTAATTCATTAATTCATTAATTCATTAATTCATTAATTCATTAATTCATTAATTCATTAATTCATTAATTCATTAATTCATTAATTCATTAATTCATTAATTCATTAATTCATTAATTCATTAATTCATTAATTCATTAATTCATTAATTCATTAATTCATTAATTCATTAATTCATTAATTCATTAATTCATCAATTCATTAATTCATTAATTCATTAATTCATTAATTCATTAATTCATTAATTCATTAATTCATTAATTCATTAATTCATTAATTCATTAATTCATTAATTCATCAATTCATTAATTCATCAATTCATTGATTCATCAATTCATTAATTCAATGATTCATCAATTCATCAATTTATTATTTCATTAATTCATTCATTCATATGAATTCAAGGAAAATGCTGCAAGTGTTCGACAGAATATTTCAAAACTGATAAAGTACAGATTGTCCCAAATCGACATGTTATGGCATGTTATGTTTTGCATATCAATTGATATTTGTTACATGTTTTGTCCAATGAAACTTGAGAATTAAGAACCTGTCATGTTTCTCACTCACCAAAAGACATGACTCGATATCATTTCGATGAGATTTTCGGGTGCTGGAATATACAGTGTGTCCATTTACTGCGTGATTCTTCGATATCTTGAAATCCATTATCACTAGAGAAAAACTTTTGAACAAAAATTCCTTCCGTCATCAAAGGTTCCATTTCAAAAATATTTTCTACAATACTGGGTGTTTTATAAAAGCAAGAAGAACCGGAGACGATTTTTTTTAATAGAACACCCAGTATTTTCAATTCAAAATTTTTTCCGCTATGGTTTAGCTCTTCATCGCTGTGAAAAAATTGATTTTGGTTGCGGCGTTGCCAAGTTATAATTGTTAATCCCATTTTCACTACTATTGAC
>OU896722.1:5291499-5382430 GCA_918026855.4 Phaedon cochleariae
AAGGCGGGGCTAGCCGAAGAACTCTAATCCATTTTGAGGGCAGGCACAATAGATCTGAAAAGGTCGCAGTGTGGAGGCAGATAGCCCGAAGGCCCCATTCCAAATCTAATTAGCTTTCTTAAAAATCAAGCAAACAAAATTGTTGCCTTCCTTGGTAACACCAAAGTCAATGAAACGATCAAGGCCCAATACCTATTTCCTGCACTGATGGAAAAGTGACTCCAAGAATGTGAATAAACGCCAACAAATTTTGGTCATTCATGTTATTTCCTCAGCAAAGTGAGCATAGCGCCAATAACTTCCAGGGAGTTCATTGTTTGTTGGGTATAGGCTCAGTGATAGAAAAAATTGTCTCGAACACTTGCTGATTCGCCCCACTGTGCCGGGGATATATGCGGCAAAATGAAAGTCGGCACAGTTGTTTTTTTGTGTTCATCTAGTCCTCATCTACAATATTTTCGTTGATGGCTTCCTTGTCCGGAGTGAAAAGGTAGTTAATGCGTTTTTGCTACCCCTGTAGCGCCACTGTGCCACGGGTTACAGGGACGTAGACAGTAAGGATATCTAGTCGTACCTACTCATTGAAATACACATCTAGGGACTTTTTTATTTGTCCGGGAGGAAACAGTAAATTTTGAAAAATAAACCGCCTGGTTATCATTGATCGACAATAAATATTGATAAATGATATTCAACCTTCCAATTCAAATTTCGTGTCGCGATGAATTCAAGCTTAAATTATTGTGCCATATTTACCGGTTACGAAATAAACTGATAAGGAATTGCGATATCCACAGACATAACACCAAAACACTCTTTTTATAAAAAAAACTCTTGGGGATGGAGCTCCATACTTTTATAGATTTCCCGATAATGTGAAAGCTAGTCCTAACTGTGAAGTTTTCAAAGGTGTGTTGAAAACAAATTTTGATACAAAATTGCTTGGAAGAATTTGATAACTTTCTGTCCAGTGTTTTCATTGTAACTTCATTATTATTATTCGTCTTGTGTATTCGACTGTCAATAATCATTGGTTCCAATTCCAATTATGTGAAACCATTAGTGCTGTGCATTGTTTAGGATTCCTTCATGATTTATCATTCTAGTATTTCTTATTACCTTTTCTAACTCGTCCATTGTATTATTTTATAGCTTTGTATTATTTATAATTCAGTATTCTAGTATTTTTTGTAACCTGTGTTGACTTGTCCATTTTATTATATATATGCCTTTATTCATTCCAAGAAGATTACAGTGAATCTTATATTAGTGTATCGATAGTAAGATGGATTTGATAAATACGATACAATAATATGAAAAACAATACAATACAATACAATACAATACAATAGGAACCTTCGGCAAGATTTGCTCCGACACAGTTGCCGTTTAGTGGATATGCATGACCTTTCCTGTAGAAGACTTAGGAATCGTCCGGTGGTTCTGGGTATATCATCCGACCCGGCTCTTGGACTTATATAAATATTCACCAAACTAAAAATGAAATATTCAAGAAAATTTTGGAAGTCAGTATAATCTTGTACTCGTAGTTCCAAAATGTCAACTTTGCTGACTGATGGGTAGTTAAATTGCTGATGCCATCGACGAGAAAAACGTTTGCTATGATGTTTGGGAAAAAATGCCAGTATTCAATCTCAATTCCTAATGGATTAAAAGTGCCACTTCAACCGCTCGAATGGGGAATTTAAAGTACCATTCCATTGCTTGAAGTGCATGAAGTATAACTGATTCTAGGAAATTAAAATGTTCTGTGACCATGAAATGAAGATATTATGTTCATTATCCTTACGTCAATCAAAATTGTATCGATATCTGATTGTTGATTTAATAGGAATTCAGGTATGTTACCTATGAAAAGATAATCTTATCTGAGAAAAATAGCCATATTTAGTACACTCAAGTACTCTCGAATTTTCTTTATAAATAGCCACCTACATGAAAGTGGTTATTCTGAATAATCAGAGGCTTGCTTGAAAAAGTGAAAAAAAAAATCAACAGAAATGAAAATCCAGTTAGTTTTGTTGGTTTGCAGTGCAGCTTTCGTGGCAGCACAAGCACCAGGTGTACCAGGTAAGAATTGAATGCAATATTATTAATTTTTTCTGTGACGGGAAACAAGTTTGGCATTTCATCTCTGTTGGCAGGTTATAAAATGACCTTTTCCATGAATTACTTTTTTCTCATGGGAAAACAGTGAGTACTTTTTTCCTGGATATTTATCACATATATGTACACTGTTGATGGCATTTGTTGTGCTATAGTTCCGAAAAATGACTCAATAATACCGTCTCCGAGAAAGAACTGCAAGTCCTTTTATCTTCCATTCGACTTTGCGGTTACTTATTTTACTAAACAACCACTAAATTCGCAATTTTTTGAAATTGAATCACAGAATTAGACTGACAGAAGTGACATCAGATATTTGATTACTTCAAAAGAATGATAAAGATGCCTACAACGCAGGTGTCCCTACTGTTAAAAACTTGAAATTTCACGTCGATCATTTTCATGTAATAATAATATATTTTGTATGTCATGTGTTATTGACGTTGACTTGTGTCACTTGTTCTTGGCCATGTTTACTTCTCATGTGATTTATAATTCAAATCATTTGGTGCTTTGCGCAGTGTCTACTTCTCATTGGTGGGAAGTAAATTAGATTACTGCAGTGTCGAATGGAATCCATGTCATTCCAAATATATCGAAGCCATTGAATCAGTGCAAAGAAAGTTTTTAAAATATGCATACTATAAAAAATATGGCGTGTATCCTCAAAGACACTATAGCTATGACCTATTGCTGAACGAATTCGATTTATTTTCTCTTAAAAAACATCGCGAAATAATCGATTTAACTTTTATGCATAAAATAATCCATAATCATATCGATTCATCCTCATTACTTTCTCTGATTGATTTCAATGTACCACGATCCGTGTCAAGATCAGATATAACGTTCCGCATTGCTGTGCCCAACACACAACATCACTTCCATTGTCCCCTTACAACAATGTGCCGAAGTTACAACAATTTACAAAGTATTGATATTGATATATTTTTTCTCTCGCTGTCTCAATTCAAGCATAGACTATTTAGTGCCTTGAGGAACTAGTTTATATATATATTAGTTTATATTCTCTTCGAGTTATGTATAGATATAGGTATATATTTTTAGCGATCCAACTAATAACCATGTTTTATTACATACACCTGTAAATGGGCGTAAGCCTGCTGGATGTATTAATATTAAATAAATAAATAAATAAATAAATAAATAATGTTTCTGATTCTTCGAATTCCGTCTTAGCTTCCATTTGCATTTTGCATAACCTGATGAATCTCACGTGAGAGTATTTTTCGAAACTTTTCGATCATTTGTTTTGATGTCTCTGTTTATAAATATAATGCTGAACTGGTTTCACTGGACTTCTTTCAGATTTGAACCTATTTCAAATTCAGGACTGATAACTTGAATTTTCGACCTTGGCTTTTTGATAATTTTTCTTGCTGTTGATATGTATTACTGGGGTGACTATACCACCTCTTTGACTCTTTTTGACTCCTTAACAATGTTCATAATCATCTTCAAGGTACTTTGAATACATCAATTTTGTGTCTGATGATGGCCTGTGGCAGAAACTAGTTACACTACTGGATATCATATAATTTTTCGTGATCGACAGACTTTGAGACTTCTATCCTTTTTTTTCTTTCTTACAGTCGTTTGTAATTAGAATCCTTTTCAAAATTTCGCATTCAATATGATAAACAAATTCGCTACCGAATCAATCAATTCCATATTGTATATGTAGGTATACAGGGTGTATCTAATTAACACCGGAAAAATTCAAGGGGTGATTCCTTGTAAAATTCCAGGAAATAAAGGTCATATCAACATTTGTCCTGACTTACTTCGTTTTGGATTTACAGGGTATTGATGTTTCCACGAGAAATCGTTTTTTCCTTCATCACTCAATCGTCTTCTCATCAATTCTAATTGAACTGTGGTTTTGGTAATAGAAATAAAGAGCTCATTCTAGTACAATCAGATTGGCAATAATAATACCAGTGGCGTCACAGTGGGTAAAAACTTTTTCAGCACGTTTGTGATTTCTGTATCCAGCTTAGTTTTTGAGGAAACAATAAAAATTCGATTTGACTCCAAATTTAATGTAGGTGTTTTCATGACTTCCATTGAGATCATTCAATAACCCCAATTACAATCATTTTCAAGTTTTGGGGCTTTCTCAGTCTCCAATCATACTGAATTATGGCACCATGGAAGCTCATATACAAGGGAAGTTAGGAATAAAAACAATTTATACTTCTAACTTCAACATCCTATATCTCAAAAACGGAGCACGTTAGATAGTTCCTATTCGAAATTAATTTCGATTTGAATTTGTTCAATATGAATTTGGAGTTGTTTATTCAGTGCCAATTAATTTCCCTGATAGCAGGCAACCTCCTATGGCCGTTTCTTTTTGGTACAATTCGAGTCCGAATATCCCGCACCTAAAAAGATTGTTCTTGGGACGTCCCATCCCGTACGTCTCATGAAATGTCCGAGCATGGACGTCTATTGAATGGCCGAGCAAGTACATCATTTCAAATGTCGTATAGAAATAGCATCCTTTAGACATTCCACGTTTCACATTTAGTAGACTGTCCATGCAAGGACGTCCTCAGCATGTTCCAGATGAGATATAATTCCGAATGTTCCTTCAGGAATATATCCCGGATGTCTCAAGTAGTACACTTTCTGAGATGACTTTAGTTCTTATATATAATGTCTCTTCTAGAACAACGTCCTCAATATTTCCAGGATCGTATAAAACACGAAATATCCCTTAGAGACATCTGTCGGATGTCCCAATTGGTACATATGACATGTTATGACTTGGGATGGAACTCATAATATGTAGGCAAAAGAAAATTCTTCAAGGAATATCATTTCATGAAATGTAATGAGTACAACGTCTTATGGACGTCTCAAGGATGTCCTCAGGATGTCCTGAATACGATTCGGAGTATGTCCTAAGGTACATCAATCGGTGGTATACAATGTCATCAGGACTTCAGATAGATCTTCTATACAAATTTTCTTCACGTAATCGAATGATAATTTTCAATGTCCTAGGAATAACGTCTTACGGATGTCCCAGTCGGTACGCGAGGTATGTTGTTTCTAAAAGGACGTTAACTAACACCTCGCCGACGATTGACAGCTCGTTGGCTATAAATACTCTACGTCAACGTCCTTTACGCAAGTCCATTGGACATCCTTGGAAAACTTCTTCAGGATCCATTGAGGACCATTTACGGACCATCAACTCACCTGGATGTTCTTATCTGTTATGTCCATTGGACATCCTTGGAAACCTCCTTCAGGATCTATTGAGGACCTTTCACGGACCATCAACTCACCTGGATGTTCTCATCTGTTATGCAAGATCTGCTCCTAGGGAGACTCAAATAAATTCAAAGTCAAGATTGATCCGTACGTCCAGGGACATCGTATGAACATTTCAGACGACGTCCTGTGAAAAGTTTAGGGATCTACTATGATCGTTCTAGAAGACGTTTCAGAGGAGGTCCTCTGAACATTTCAGAGGACATTTTGGAAGATGTCTCATGAATAACCTTGGAACGAAAACAGAATGTACAATGAACTTTCTGGTCCAATGTATATCCCTGAGGGATATCCTTTTTTAGTGGGGAGTCGAGACATTTGTACTTCCCACGGACGTAATATGGTTGTCCGCGGTACCAAGAACGCATGTTCTATGGACGTCCAGAATGTCCTGGTGGGACGTCCTATGGATGTCTATTCAGTGTGCTATCAGGGTTGGTTACAATTTGAATTTGGTCATGCAATCTCATTTCGAAAGTGATTAATTTCAATTTGATTCTGCTTCCCTAATAACACACTTATGTCCCATGGATATCCTTAGGACGCCATGTCGGGACATTCAGGACGTCTATAGGACGTTCGAATTTGGTACAGTGGACGTCCATCGGACGTCTGTGGGACGCACAAATGTCCCACTTGAGGACCAACAAGGGACGTCCTTGAGGGATGTCCCTGGGACGAATATCAAATACTCAAATCCTACAGTTTTCCTCATCAAGCACTACAGAGGACATCCTTAGGACATCCATAGGACATCCATAGGACAAACTATCAGCAACGCTGGGGGATATCAATTGGTTGTCCATAGGATGTCCCAGGGACGTACGAATTATTCTTGAATTCGAATTTTACCAGGTCCCTCTGGGACCAGATCTTGCATAACTGATTAGGACATCCAGTTGAGTTGATGGTCCGTAGAAGGTCTCCAAAAAGTTTCCCAAGGATGTCAAATGAACCTTCGTAAAGGACATCGACGAGGAGTACTTATAGCCTACGAGCAATCATTCGTCGGCGAGGTGTAAGTTAACGTCCTCGCAGAGGGACAACATATTGAAAATACGGACTGGGACGTCCATAGGACGTTATTTCTAGGACATTGGAAGAGAACAGTTCATGTACCAATTGGGACATCCGACGGATAGGAATGTACCATCAGGGACATTTCATGGTTGTCTAGAAGAGACATTTCATAAGATCTGGAGTCATGCCAGAATATGTACTACACGGGACATCCGATGGATGCCCCTAAAGGAACGTTCAAAATCATATCCCATTAGAGACCACGTGGGACGTCTAAGGGATGCTATTTCTATGACATTTGAAATGATGTACCAGCTGGGACATTCTGTGGACGTCCTTGCTCGGACATTGCATGAGATGTACGGGATGGGACGTCCCAAGGACACTTATTTTTGGTTCGAGACAATCGGACGTGAATTGTACCAAATAGGGACGCCCCTAGGACGTTGTGTGCTATTATAGGGTTATTACCAATTTGAATGTGTCGAATATACTGAATCAGTTCGTCTAAATGTGAAGATAATAATTCCAATTTTGGAAATGATCTCTCTCCATTAGAAGTTGAAAAGGTATAGTTACTCATTGGTTGAATATATATTACTGTTACAGATTCGAGATGTCCAGCAGTAGATTCAGCACAACCCACCTTCCTTCCAGACACTAAGGAGTGCGCTGTGTTCTACGAATGCTCTGGTGGCCTTGCTTTCCAATTCAAATGTCCACCAGGAACTAATTGGGACAATACCCAAACCGTCTGCGACCGCAACGTCAACTGTGGAGATTTGACCACTACCACTGCTGCACCTGAAGTTCCAACAACGAAGAAGGCGTGAACACCATTTATGTGAACTACTTTTTCGTGAATAAATAATTTGAATGAATTATTTGTTTTTATATCGTGTTATGTTATCCCTCCCAATCAGCCAAAGTACGTCTTAACGGCGTCTTTAAGACGTACATGTCGGGACATAAGTACGTCTTAAAGACGTACATATTACGCCCAAGAGACGTCTTTAAGACGTCTTTAAAACGTACATTTTCCACTAATATGTATGTACGTCTTTAAGACGTCTTTTTTAGGTGTTTTTGGTCCATGACCTCAAATTGATCTTTCAAATTACGGAAAAATCACATAGTTTCAGTTAATTTTCACCTGTGCACTGAAGTTAGCAACAAGTGCAGACAAGCAAAAAAAAAAAGGAAATAAACGACTTCATCAAACGGTAGACAAAAGCGGTCACCCATTCAAGTACTAACCGCGCTCTTTGTTGCTTGACTTCGATGATTATACCATTATTCACTTCTTCTGTTACTCTGTTTGTTTTATGTCCTTGTGTCTGTTTGTAATCAAAACGTGCAAGTTAAATTTGACTCACTTTAAATCGTCCGATTGATTTGAAATTTGGCAAGTAAATATTATTCCGGTGACAATTCGTTGTGTTATTATTATTGAATGGAAAAAACAGAATGGCGGATCCATTATATGGCGGACGATTTTCTCATTGATTATGTTCCGATTCGAATCAAAATTCAATATTCAAGATGGTGAATCCAATGTGGCATTTGGTTTTCTGATTATGGTCTGATCTGATTCAAAATTGGCATCTGAAGGATTTCGGGATCAGAGATTATAATTCCTTTTGTCGAAAATGAAAAATCCAAGATGTCGGCTTCAAAATGGCGGACGAGTTTTGTGATTATAGTCCGATTTTATTCAAAATTGATCACTATGGGACTTTTGGGGTCGGAGAATATGATTTTTTTTGTAAAAATTCGAGAATCTAACACGAAGGCTCGAAAATGTCGGACGAAAAAATTCAAAAACATCACTTTTGTTGAAAATAAGAAAAAACTGAACAATTGAAAATAAAAAACGTGAAGAGATGACATTTTGTTTTTCTTCAGAAAATAACTTACATTATTGTTCTATAAGTCGAATTGACGTACGGGAATGTACGTCTTTAAGACGTCTTTTATACGACATGGGAGGAACGACGTGGATACGACCTAAAATGTACGTATTAAAGACGTAAATTCGTGTACGTCTTTAAGATGTACATGGATTTACATCTTAAATACGTACTTTATACGTCCCTGGACGTGAAGACGTAAGTAAGTCGTAAAATGTACGTCTTTAAGATGTCTGGTGCTGATTGGGCTATGAGTTTTTTTATCATTGAATGTTCCTAATAACACATTTACATCTGTTAGACGACGTAGAAACATTCATATGGAATCATAGAAACATCTCTGGAAAATCCCTATTTTTCGTGGACATTCCTGGGATGTTGCTGGCAAGACCCGTCGTGTCGTCATTTGCGATGTCATATGGATATCCCCAGTAAACACAAATTGATCTCAGAGATGTCAGTACACTTCACATTCATGATTGAGATCACACCCGTGATTCGATTTCTGAATCACATCGACATTTCCAGATCCTCTATTTGGGACCCTTTTGGTAATTTTTCGCTTCACATTTAGATGCCGAATGGGACTCAGAAGTTAGCTGAATGTGACTCCAGATTTCACGTTGAAAGTAGACTCACATTGAGGTTACATTATAATCAGAATGTCAGGTTCAGAAGACCATCGACCATTTCTGAATGTGAGGTTCTTTTCGATTATTATACTGGTATCGTAGCGTCCCTGGGAGAATTATATCCCAGGTAGCACAGGTTAGTGGAATGACGTCATAATGACGTCTTTTTAGGTCATTATTGGTCAATGACGTCCTCGACTTCAGAAGGACCTAAAAATGACGTCATATTTCATGACGTCTTATTGACGTTCAATATTGGACGTCTTAATGACGTCCCTACAAAGTCGTATATTCGACCAAATAAGAAAAATCAGTCGCTTTCTTACTTTTTCATCGTTTGTTAATTGTACGTACTGAATTTGTGTTTGTATTTACAGTGTTTTCGTGAGTACTGATGAACAAATTTATTTTCAGCCAAATTATGCATTTCTGAGGAATCTGCTGAAAACGGTCGATTTTCATTTTCAATTTGCCTTATATTTATGAGAAAAATTTAATAAACATACATGGTGATCCACGTTTGAGTTATGACTATAACGACATTTTTTTTAAATAGAGCACCTTATATATATTACTCAATCTTTGGAATAACCCTGGGAAGGGGAATTCGAAAATGTTTAACACAATCATGTGGATTGTATAGGCAAGTGCGTCCTATAAATTAGATGCTCTCGTGAAGTAGTCGATAAATTCATTATTATCCAATATCTATCTATCTTATATATTTCTGAGGAAACAGGAGAGGCTTTTATTTCTATAATTCGACATTTATACGGAGGAATCATCAAATATACAGGATGATACACGTTTGTATTATGACTCGTATTATGACGTACACGACACATTTTTCAAACGGATAAATATATTATTGAATTTTCGTAATCAAATGTATATCACGCACGAAGGATTTGTATACAGGCCGTTCGTTATTCAGTTCTCTCGTAAAATTGGATCGCCATTAAAATATATAAGATGACGTAATTTCTCCTACACGAATCATTCTGTATATATTGATTCAATATGAGATGAAGCTTGAATGAAAATAAAATTCTACGGCTTCGAGCATTATTCTCTGAAGAAAAAAATATTTTTTTAATTTTCAACAAATTTATTCGGCACTTCGCAAAAGAACTTAATTCAACGAACGCACTGTATACAAACTCATATAGTTTTGAATCCAGCTTTCCATAGAGACTCATAAAATCGAATAATTTATAGGGTGTTCCTTTGAAAAAATGGTCGCGGACGTTGTAACTCAAATTTGAATAACCCTGTATATTCAATTTTTTCTCAATAATGTTGGTAATTCAAAATAAAAATCGACCTATTTTGGGAGATTCCTCATCAAGGAATTGTATGGTTATAAGTACATTGATTGGCTACTTCATTTACTTCACGCGAGATGACTCAATTTAACGGACACACTGTATACAAACCCTATGTAATATATTTTCAAATTCAGATTTCCATGAATATTTCAAAAATTGGATGTATCTCATATAGGTTATCATTGTTTCCAATTGAAAAAATTGCTGCGGACGTCTCAACTTAAACGTGGATCACCCTGTATATATATGATTCTTACTTTCAAATGTGACAAATCGGAAATAAAATCGACCTGTTGCAGAGGATTTCTCAGAAATGGATAGTTTAGCTGAAAATAAGTTTATTCAGCTTACATCTCGCCGACGCTCGCTACATAATTTTAGGTACAAATACGAGTAGCTAACGATATTGTTATATAGAGATTCATAGGTAGTAGCGATAGCGCTAGGATTCAACAGGACTGTCCTCGAGGACCATCAACCAAGTTACCACAACGTATATATAGTTACAAAATGGATGTCATCAAAGGTTTGTGGTGTATTATCATGTACCAATAATGCCGTATATATATATATAAACCTCCAAATTTTTTTTATTTCGTCCTTTATTGGTCATTCTGCGACGTCATTATGACGTCTAAGTATGACGTCATATGGCTGTGACATTTTGACGTCATTATAGGGTCTCTCAGACGTCATTTTCGGACGTCCACTTCGTCATTTTATGACCAAAAAATGACGTCAATTGGACGTCACTCTGCTACCTGGGATTGTGCGTCTCAGCAATGCTACATACACATTTATTTTGGTGTTGATGGTCTCGAGTGGAATCACATCTTGATTAATGAAGGTATTCGATGAGAGGACTAATCGGTCTCGAATCTTCGTCAAATAGATCAATCAAAGGTTTCACAAGGCAACTCGATTTTATTGAAAATTAATCTCATTACACATCAGAATAAGTAAGTTCGTACGTGCATGCTATATTGAGCAAAACTACCTAGATTTAACAATTATTGGAATTAGAAAAACAGCGCAGGCCTAGACTTTTTCGAATAATTATACAGGGTATATATCTCCATGAGTTAACGCGATGTATATGGGGAACTGAAAGTAGCACAATTCTGAAAATCCGTAGGGACAGTGGAGGAAACATGAAGAATTCAACTAAGATATTTTCGTTATTGTGAAGCTCTCGGTATTTCCGAATGTGACGCCTTCTTTTCTTATTTTCCAAGGAACACCGTGATTTTTTCAACATTTTTGTATTCCTCTCATGATTTTGATTCAAATTTATGATATCATACCCTTTACCTGAGTATGAGGTGTTTTTGAGTTATTCGAGTTATTCTGGAAAATCGAAAATAAACGCCATTTTCATGCGAATTACAATTTCTACTGATATGCAGTGATTGAATCGTGAATATTGATCACTCACAATAATCATAATAATTTACAGGGTGCGCAAGAAAAGGAGTCTAAAAAGTGAATGTGAAACATTGAATTGACAATTTCAATAGGGAAGGTAATTCAAACTAGGGCTCATTTTCATTATAGAATTGAATTATGCTATGAATAAAATGGGGTTCTCATTCGAAAACATGTTCAATGTTTCATATTCACTTTTTGGATCCACTTTTTTGCGCACCATGTGAATTATTCGGTGGAGGTGATCTTGTTCAGTTATCCGTTCAACCTTCATTATTCACGAATTAATCACGACATAACACTGAAACTTCCAATTCACTGTGACCTTAATTTTATAAAAAAATAATCAGCACTTGCAAACGGCAGCTTTTCATCAGTAGGCACTATGGGTTCGTCTCAAAAGAAATTAATAAAGGACATAATATTCATTTAGATTATTTCAATAAAAAAGGAGGGGCGCCACAGCAACTTTTGAACAAGAAGATTTTTATTATTTGGGTAGTTGTGCAACTAAACAATTATGAAAATGATGTTATTCCAGCTAATCAGAAAAATGTAGGTATGATGTTATGAATCATGGGAGCAGAGTAAACAAATTCAACAAATAAATAAAATACATACATAAAAGTCAACATTTAATATTATTCCATGGTGGCGCAGTGATGAAATGAATGGAGATAACAACCAAATTGTCGAGATGAGATCACAACAGGTAAATATTATAAAATGAACTAAATCATATATGTATATGTTGAAAAAACTTCAATATATCTGTATTAGGAAAAGTGGTATTTTAAATCTCTTTTCTACTAGAAATTTGTCTTAAGAGATCCATACTTAAACTTCATGAAAGTTGGGTTCGATTTACAGAATTTTTGTGGAAATATGTTAAATATATCATGTCAGAAATATTGAAGATAAATATATCCCAAATATATAAAATGAAAAATAAACATTCTGGCAATGGTGGCAAGAGTAGAGGGTAGATTGATGACCATCAAGAGAAAAAACGCTTGAGGATCCCCAGCACAGGAAGTTGACCTCTTGAGGCTAAGATCCCAGCATACAAAATCCCAACTTAAAAATCCTGGTCTACAAATCCCAGCGTAGGACCCTATGACAAACAGCCGGAGCGAAACTTCAGTCAAGTCTAGGCGAGTGAACCTGAGTTTGTCATGGAAAAGGAACTCACCTTTTTCAAAAAGGGTTGTGATGAAAATGGCCGGCACGATGTGTTCCCGAATCCTGGACGAACCATGAATATTCTTGCTTCCAGAAAGCCAACGACTCTCTTGACAGTTGAGTGGTGTCATTTGGTGGAAACCATGGGTGATGCCTCCAAAAATCCTGGATAAAACCAGCGAAGCCTCGCAGCGACTCACTTCACCTATACACATATGACTTCACTCATCCAGAGCCCACCAAGAAGTGACCAATTCTCGGAAATTGGATATCGTCATCTCTCAAAATTCTGACCTAAATTCGACAACCTTGATATTGATGTTTGTGGAATACCCAATCAGAGTGGATCTATCTCAGTCCTTCCCACCAAGCATGACTTTTTGTCCCACTCTCTATGCTTGTGACAGGAGGTCCGATGTGACTTGACACATGACATTGATGTGTTAGCTATATACAAGTGACAAGTAAAAGAAATTACTTGACATGGATGCCAATATTGTCAGTAATCGAATTACATAACCGAAAAATAATAAGTATGCAATAGTAGATTGTTTCATTAGGATCAAAAGTGACACTTTGTTTGACTAGCGAATTTTGCATTTGCGAGGCGGAGCGTTTAGCGAAGCCGAGCGGGAGCTAAATTTGCGAGTCGAACAAAGTCACTTTTGATCCGAATGAAACATGCTATTTTTTCTGCAACCGAAACAATTAATTCAAATAAACATGTGAAGTAACCACCAATGCCGTGCCATATGTATGCAATGCAACAAATATTGACAAATAATCCATTTGGTAAGAATATTCTACCTGCATTAACAGCAGGTTAGGTTTTCTAGGATGTTCGAATTGTAGTTTCAATATAAATACAACCACAGAGTGACATATTTGTGTATGGACCAGGTGCTCTAATTGCAAATACCGCGCCAGTGCCAGCTATAGGAACAAGACGTGGAAAATGTTAGGTTAGTGAGCATATCAACAATGATAATAGTGATTATTTATTCCTCTCCATACTACACTGTGTTTGACTTGATAATCAAATGAAGCGTAATAATATCGTTGTTTGAGACAAAAAACTATTGCTTGCCGTGATTATTCAAAAACAAGTTATCCATCTCGAGAATAACGAATGAAATACAGATCACGCAAGTATTTGAATCTTGAAGGCTTCCCTGATCAAAACAAAAATACTTAACTGGGATGTATTTATGTCCAGCATGGGTATGAAATGCCAAATCTGCTGAAATCGAAAACAAATCAGGTATGCGTCTCAACCCAAATAACCAACCGTCACAATGTTGTTTATTCTTGATGACGTCCAGTAGATCCTTTTTAGTTCCTAGGAGCTAGAGTTCAACTTTAGCTCCTAGGAACTAAAATTCAACTTTAGCTCCTAGGAACTAAATATGTTGCCTAGCAACATACCTATTTTTGTGTCAGTAATAGAAACGTCAATTTAAGAGCTAATTTTGGTATCAAAATGGACGACTTTTGTGTCGGTTGCAGAAAAATTCTATTCATTCACAAAAAAATACCACTTTATTTTATATCCAGCCGATCTATATCAAGATTCAGACCTCAAACATACATCAGAAAACTACTATGATGATAAAGGTGTATTTGGGCATAACCACTAGTCAGTTTGTAAACAAGAAGTGTTTATTTCTTGCAGGCAAAACCTATGAGAGAATATACTCTAGGAGCATTTTATTGATTGGAATCGAGTTGGAACATCGTCTACTGCCTGTTGATCATAGAGCCAGTAAGAAAAGTGAATAATTTGGTGAGTATACGGTCTATGAGTTCTGTGGAGTATACTAATGACAAGTTTCAAGTATTCCTAATGAACTATTCTTTTCTTTTTTAGGTACTATACATGATAATAGAGGCAACTATCAAGCAACTTCATGTTTACAATGTGATTATCTGCTTGATATACTGAAATTGAAGTGTAGCTAAGATTTGTGACTGAATCTGATATTTGAGTGAAATAAATGACAAAGTATACTTGAACTTTTGATATTTATAAAAAATACTTATATGTATGAATAACTACTCCGGTATGCAACTACTTCAAGATTTGATTATGTCGATGTAATGGAGTGAATTAAAAAATTGGAAGGTATGTACTGAAATTTTAAATGCTACAGTCCACAGGATGTTCCAGGGACGTACGAATTATCCTTTGAAATTTATTGGGTCCCTCTAACACCAGATCTTGCATAACTGATGAGGACATCCAGTTAATTCGATGGTCCGTAGAAGGTCCCCAATAGATCCTGAAAAAATTTCCCAAGGATGTCCGATGGACTTATGTGAAGGACATTGACGGAGAGTATTTATAGCCTACGAGCAATCATTCGTCGGCGAGGTGTGAGTTAACGTCCTCACAGGGACAACATACTGAAAGTACCGACTGGGACGTCCGTAGGACGTAATTCCTAGGACATTGGAAGAGTACAGTTCATGTACCAATTGAAACATCCGGCAGATATTCCTATGGAACATTTCAATTGTTATACGATCCTGGAAATATTAATGGCGTCTGTGCAGAGATATTTGAAGGATTGTACCATCAGGGACATTTCAAGGTTGTCTAGAAGGGACATTACATAAGATCTGAAGTCAAGCCAGAATATGTACTACTCGGTAAGTACATCCCATGGATGTTCCTAAAGGAACGTTCAAAATCATATCTCATCAGGGATATGCGAAGGACGTCCTTGCATGGACATTCTACAATATGTCCCACGTAAGACGTCTTAGTGATGCTATTTCTAGGGCATTTGGAATTATGTACCAGCTGGGACATTCCGTGGACGTCCTTGCTCGGACAGTGCATGAGATGTACGGGATGGGACGTCCCAAGAACACTTATTTCTGGTCCGGGACATTCGGACTTGAATTGTAGCAAATAGGGACGTCCCTAGCACGTTGTGTGCTATGAGGGATTATATTCTCACTCAGAATTATGCTTGCAACAACTTTATCCCTGAATTGTAATCCCCGTATTTCACGAAATCGACTAACATTCTATCCACCACCATATCCGACAAATTACTATTGTAACTCTCCCCTTATTAGATGCGTGAACTCTTATCACATAATCCATTTTTAGCAACAATTTCACAAGGTTCAAGGAACATCTCAAGTACAAATTGATTACATTAAATGGTGGAGTTGCCACTAAGGGCAGCAATGTACACACTACATTCAGGTATATATATTTATATATATTGTCCTTCTTTTCTTCGATCCTCAATAGGAGTGGTAGTTCATTAAATGATAGTTACATTGTTATATATTGTTACATTGTGTATAAACTTTATATAGCGACTATCATAACTCAAATTGTAAAACCATAACTGTATTTCGTGTCACCCTGTAATTGGACAAGCTGTCAGTTTGTATGTTGGGTGTCCTCATGATTTGAATAAAAATCGATAAATGAATTTTGGCAGTCCCTGTACCCTCATAAGTTTTTTTGGTTTCATCTCTGGACTCTCTTTATCATGAAAATTACTTAGTTGTACACCGAGAAAAGTCCAGTTATACAGTCTCTATTTAAAAACTTCCTATAACCGCCAAATGAAACATTTTAACCACGAAATGTCATCTGATGAATGTGAAAAGTTCACGTCTTCAACGTGGAACAGGTCATCTTATCAAATTACTCTTTTTGTTTCAAAAAGGTTATCTTTTAGATTCGAAATGAGACAATAAGATTATAGTTGAAAGATGGAAATTTGAAGATAATCATTTAAATCCTCAAAGATGTCATTTCACAGTTATACAATTATCATTTGATTTCATCCCTTCTATCATTTTCCATCTTTGTCATACTCATTTACCTCAATGAGTCATCTCACTCACCTCTGAACACTTGTTCGATGAGAATCGTTAGTCGTCTCCGGATTCCTGATATGAAAGGACATAATATTAGCTCGCGGCAGCTCGTGAACTCTTCTTGCAGAGTGATATTTTTTTTTCCGAAAAAGTGAAGTGGTTGAGAAATCTTCTAAAAATATTAGGGACATATTTGTTCATATATCCCCCAAGATTTGTTGAAGAACTACAGAATGTTGAACTGCCTCTGGGCGTTATAGTGTTTTCACGATATATCGGTAAGTGTATGTATCGGAATGTCTTCCAAATTGGAAAAAACTTTTATTTATTTAACCCACCTCACTATTCACTAAGTGGCAAAAGCTTGGATTTGAACAGTTTTATCGGTGATAGATTGTATTGCGTATACATTGTGTCCAAGATTAATGATTACTATCATGGGGATCTCGAAAACGTCGTAAGAAAAGTCTCTCAACGCTCTTTTGTGAAGCTCAAGTGGCAATAACGGTAAATGGAATAAAACGAAATCTGCGAATGTGAACTCTAATTTACTGACAATACTGTGTTATTACATTTTTGGACACTTATAATCCAATGCACTGACAATAAGAACAAATAGTCCAAATTGGAAGCATTTTTGTCCTACACAAACTGAGATATTGTAAACTGAGTAGGTATATCGTTCTTGTGATGCACTTCAATGCCCTGTAGTTCCTCAAAAAAACTTTACTTGGGGGTAAGTATATAAACCAAGTATATATGTCTTCAATATTTCTCGAAGAGTTTCAACCTAATACTGAGATACCATGCAATCATTTGACTATGAAATTGAAAGCAAATTATATTGATATGAGTAGTATTTCATTTTTATAATATCACTATTCAATATTGAAATGCTTTTTATTTGACTATCAAATTGAAAACAAGTCGAATTCATATGAGTATCTTCTCATTTTTATAATATCATCGTATAGCATTAAAATGCTAGTCATGTGACTTCTATATGAACGTCATTTCATTCTTATATAAGTGATATTTCACAGTTATATGATTTTTTTGAAATGATGAACGTGATTACAGTGAAATGGGAACTATGCTGGCGCCTATTCAATTCAGAAATCTTTTAATGGTTATACAATTTCGTATAACAGTTAATAGATATTTCTTTCGGTGTAGTAGTAGTAGTCGAGAACAGAATTCATTCGAGTCACCTTATTAATCATTCTACACATTTCAAAAACATGAAGCTGATAAATATCAAGTAAATTTGATGAGTAGTCATCCCATGGAAACTTCACCATCATCTGGAAAACTCTGTATCTTCTGGTACAATAAGAATGTATAAGCAGCTTTTATCATCTGAAAAAATACGCATATCAATACAGAGTGTACAATCCAGATTTCAGACTGACGTTAACGATCAGTTCATTGTCGATAACTCGAAAATCGCCGATGGTAAGTACAAGTGGTCTTTGCACTCTGGCCATCACAATCGAAAGACTTCTCACTACTGCAGAAGACTGGTCGTACCAGTTACTCTTGAATATTCTCACGCTCAAATTTGTGCTCTGAAAAATGCAAAAACATTTCCAATATCCCAGTTGATCGAAACCACTGACGTTACTTCTATCTCTAGACCGCTATAATCTAGAGTCACTGGATGGTATTAGTTTGATAAGAGTTCGGACACAGAAATGACAACGGTTAGGGTTTTTGAATGTTTAGACATTGTCGATCTAAATGGAAACCTATAGTTAGGTAGTTAGTAGGCGAGAGCATAATATTGTCTGTTCTTTGAAAAAATAAATGAAGGCGTTCAGTAGTACAGAGACATCAATGTGAACCAAGTAAACTAAGTTATTCATTTGTCAGACCTAACCGTAACATTTTTCATGGTCCTGTCAAGTTTGTAAATAAAAATCTGTCATGTGGAATCCCGAAAATGAAACATTATCACGAAGGATATTATCAAGTATGAAAACCATCTACCTATACTTGAATGGAAGCAGGAAGATGTTTAGGCAATGCTGTATTAGTATGATTAATGATGCAACTTGAATTTAAGTTGGAATTGTGGAAACTTCGGAAACTCAATAGTGCTATTACACTTTTTCGACATGCAAGCCAAGCAGAAAGGTAGGGGCTGCTTTTTTCCTTCTATATTTTTGATAAGTTACTCTATAATTCGTGAAATTCCATTATTTGCAGTGAAAACATGTCTTTAGTGATGTAAACCATGTACACATCGGAAGTCTGTTTTATGATCGAAGGAATCACTATATACTTGAAAATTTCAGGTACCTACCTACAGCGAAGAGTACTTACATTAATAGCTTTTCAGTTGAAAAACGGAAAACTATGAGTGATGTGGAAGTATCACATTAGAAATCATTAGGTGAGTAATGTTCAGAAGGAATGTACCAGAAGGATGATGATGTTCCAGAACAGAATGGAAAATTTACCATCTGAAATAAATATATAGAAGCACTAATAAGGTTAGACTCAATCTGGTTATTTCATCAATGTCTCATGGATATTCTGCTCCAAACACAAAATATCATTATATTTTTTATAGATTGGTACCTCCTTGAAAGTCGAGCTGCAAAAATATCCAGTTCACAAGATTTTATGAAAAAACACACAAGAAAATGGGACAGTGAATAAAATCAGAAACTTTTCATCCTGTAGTTCGATGAGCTGAATCCAGATAAGCAGTAAGAACAACGATTTGTTTGCTGGAAATTGCCAGTCCCCAGCATTTCATTCTAGGCTGCAAATTATACACACCCCAATGTATATTCAATTCATCTATTTTTCAAGCAATCAATTAGATGATGAGGAACATGTGATATTCCACTCCAGCACACTCAGGACCATTTTCGTAGTGAGCCACTCAGAATTTCACTAGAGTAAAGTGATTTCAAGATTGTATAGGAATCATCCTCAGATATAATTATGGTATTCTATTGTTCAGGGTTCTTTGTCAAGATGCTGGGATATTTAGAATTTTTTATTGGAATATAACTTGTATGTATTGTATGAATGGCAATACAATTTAATTTTTTTAATAAATTGTACATAATTATGAAGAATTATTTCAATTTTTATTCTACTATATAGTTTGTTCTCTTCTGATACCCTGTTTATTGTTGTACAGATGTATTGGCAGATAAGTTTGAAATCACTATATATATTGTACAAATATTGTATATAGGTGAAGTATTTTTGAAGTAAAACAATGATTATTTTTTATTAAATCATCTTATTGAAGCTACGAACTTCACTAAATATGAGAAGATGTGTCTATTATTGGCACAAATCAAACCACAGGAATATTCAATACCAATATGTATCTTTTTAATTTATATTTAAGTCAACATTTTGAATGAACTTTATTATTATTTATTATTATTCAATGATATCTGTTCAGATGCCCGTTTCCTCCTCAGATGCTTCTTCATCGTCAGGTCCTGTTCCTTAAGGCAGGAATTCCTCTTCAGCATCATATTCCAAAGAACATTGCCGAGTCTGAAAATATAAAAATATTGTCCCTAGTTTCAATGTCCTGTACCATTCTGAAAAGAATTTAATGACTTTTGACTATGGAACAACTTTTAGAGGAACCAAAGTCAAGTTCTTGGTGAATTTCATACCGAAACTAATAATTAGTTAGTTAGTATAGGTACAAATTTGTTAAATACCATTTTATTTATATATTTCTACCTTGAACAAACTTCGGACCGTACTCTCTTTCCAAAACCGTTTCCTATTCTTCATTGGCAAGAAACAGTTCCCTTAAAATGTTGGAAACATATAGTATCATGTTCGCTTACTTCAAAAACTCACATTCCTGAAATATAAATATCATTAAGTCCCAAATATTATGTGATTCAAGAAAAAAAGTTCACCTTGATATCCAATGAATATGGCGTGAACCCATTGACGCCTCAGGATTTGAGGCTCAAATTCACAACAGTGGGGATTGGGGAAACCATGTCTTGATAATTCAATTACACCTTCACCTCCTGGAGTGCGCAGTTTTCAGATGACATTGCAAAATAACACAATCGCACTCACAAACCAATCAACAAACTCTGATAGAAAACCAATACTAGAAGAAATGATTAGGTATAGGTATAATTGTTATTTCCAAGAAAGGAGATCAAAATTCAACACATCCACAAAGACGAAGTTCTAAGTTAATGACAACTGTCAGAAAATAATTTTATGATTACATGAATCTTCTCCATCGTCTTCCTATCAAATATCACGTCAATGATGGAAAGCACGTCTGTGGTTGAGTACATATTGGAGAAAAATAGAAGAAGAGAATATCAACCTAATATGGTCTATTTTGACAGAAACAAATGAGCTTTTTCCATTTTCAGGATGCCAGCGCCACTTGACAGGCAGACAGATTTTGATTCAAAGAACAGACAATATTGTACCTCCTCGCGTACTAGGTCGCCTACTAGGTTTTCATTTAGATCGACAATGGTTTAGATTTATGAAGTTACACGTACACCTTGCATTGTGACAAGAGCACCATAGTCGTCCCGCGCTTTTTCATCCAAAATTTTTTGAATTTGACAATTCATTTTATAAACGTCAGAATTGAAATGAAATTTCATAATAATTATACTTTCGAGATAAAAGCAGCTCAGGAAATCACTTTCTGTATAATAAATTGTGCCAATTTTGAAACAAATGGATATCATTATATGATTTTCCAAATCAAATATCAAGCATTCGCTTATGGAAGGAAGATATGAAACGGCCTGGGTGGAAAATCAAGTTGAAGACGAGCGAAATTTGTGAGGTACTCTATTTGAAATTCACTTCTTATAACAGCATCTGATTAGAATGAATCTAAATTTTATGCCCATTTTCAAACAGAATATGTTAAAATCTGTTTGAGAGAATCTGCTGTTCCATCAATTTACAAAGCAGACGATTTCAAGAACAAAATTCCATTATCATCATCACACAAAATACAAAACAAAATAATCATGGAAAAAGGGGAAATGATCGCAAAAAATTACATTATGAAATTGAAAATTTGAAAACGAAACTAGGAAAAGAAAGTGAACTACAACGTGATATATTATTGGCGTTTTTGGTGCTGACCGCGAATTCAAAATTCAACAGTGAAAAGTGAATAGATATTTATGTATCAAGGGATTATTATAAGGGCCTTTATTACGCTGGAGGTTTAGTAGAGCAGTTGGAGGAATTGGGGTGGAAATAATTTCCACAAAAACGCAGTTCTCATTTTCTGAAGCGTCATTCGACCCCTTACACTATATTAAAAATATAGATGCATTCTTCCATGCAAAAATGTTTTAATGCAACTTTTCATATTTCAGGTGCCCAAACCGAAATGATTGTTTCACAAGTCAACACATGTTCCGCTACTTACGTTAGGATCTTCAGGAAAAGATTCAAACGAATTTCATAATCTTCCTAAAAATGATAATATGGTCAGCAGATCTCAAAATTTGTGTCGAGGTGTGAAACAATCAGGCTCAAGTTTCGTTTAGCTGAAATCAGTTATGAAAAAACAGTTGCTATGGCAATGATCGTCATAGTAACGAGTAAACAAAAACCCGATTCTCGTGGTGAGGAAATGCGTGGTTGCCAAGTTGTATCGGGTTTAGTATAGCTGAAATCAATTATGGAAAAACTGTTGCCATGGCAATGATCGTCATGGTAACGAGTAAATAAAAACCCGATTCCCGTGGTGAGGAAATGCGTGGTTGCCGAGTTGTATAGGGTTCAGTTTGGCTGAAATCAGTTTTAGAAAAACTATTGCCATGATGGCAACGATCGTCATGGTAACGAGTGAACAAAAATCCGATTTCTGTGGTGAGGAAATGCGTGGTTGCCAAGTTGTATCGGAGAATTATTGCTTCATTCATAAATTTTTCAAACACTTCAATGTAACCATCCTTCGCGTGCTGAGCTATTCGACAAAATCAAAAAGAAACAGAGCCATTTTGGAATATTCATTACGAGGTAACACGCAGGATATAGGAAGAGAGACTACAGGTACTGATTGTCTAATACAGATGGAAACATCTCGTTAGCCCCACCCACATCTCCATTTGCCTTCATTTCGATTCACCCATACCTTTCTTCAGGCGCACATTTTGATTCAGCAACAGTCTTCGAACATACACGAACGATGCCTTGCTACCAAATCAGAACGATGTTGGAAAATATATGTTTTCCAAGAAGAAGGTTGATTCAAGTCGAGTCAGGTTAGATTGTTTGGAAAAAGTAGTGTTCTTTTTTATGCAGTCTTCAAACACACACGAACGATGCCTTGCTCCCAAATCTGATCGATGTTGAAAAATATATTTTTTCTAAAAAGGTTCATTTGAGCCGAGTTAGGTTAGATTGTTTAGAAAAAGTAGTATCCTTCCTTATGCGCTATTTGTTCCTCACTATTTTGTCGCTCGCTATTTGTTCAATAACAAAGCCTATTTTTTCCTGACGTTATTTCCATATATGATCGTCAGAGAAGTAGTAATTTTGGGAATTAATCAACGACGAACAGTCTTCAAGAAATTGATAAGAAGGGTATTCATTCGAATCAAGTTATTGTTTGAATACTAGCAAGAATTTTTGTGGAACAAAATTTGAGGCTGATTTCAGCTATACTAAACCCGATACAACTTGGCAACCACGCATTTCCTCACCACGGGAATCGGATTTTTGTTTACTCGTTACCATGACGATCGTTGCCATGGCAACAGTTTTTCCATAACTAATTTCAGCTATACTAAACCCGATACAATACTTGGCAACCATGCATTTCCTCACCACGGGATTTTGTTTTCTATTTACCTGTAACCATGACAACGGTTGCCATAGCAACAAATTTTCCATAACTGATTTCAGCTAAACGAAACTTGAACCAACAATCATTTTGGTATGTATAGTCAATCAAAAGCAGCGATGGAAGAAAACAAATGTTAATCATTTTCGTTAAGTACTGATGATAGTTCGAATTGTGTTAAATTGACTACTTAAGGTGTCCAAGGAATTATAAGTGCTCGCAAGTAGCAGCAAGACAAAATAATTGAACTCTTGGAACCAGTGCCTGTCGACGTTTGTATGTAATTCTGAAAAAGATGAAGAATGATCTCAGGTTTGATTCAGATCCTGATAGAGAAGCATCAACTAGTAGCAGCAGCAGCAGCAGCAACAGAGCTTTGTGATCTGAGCTGCCGACATTCGCATTCAAAGATAATTGCTTGTTTTGTGGCCAATTCATCAAGGAAACTGAGAAAATAATTAAATCTGCAATTTTACCAGTATGAACTTTCGCGATTCGACAAACTATTATTGATGTGTGTGATGCAAGAAACGATTTTTGCTCGGATTTTTGATCGTCAAATGTCCTTGCACGTCTTCTTTCCGTTATCGATACTTGCCAGCAGCAGATGCTCTGTATAATCAGAAATGTAGTGTGAATTTTGGAAAAGGCGACTCTATTCATGATATTCCCAATGAACAGACAGAGTTAGCAGGACGTCCTTCTGATAAAAAAAAGATGCCTTTTTAGAAACATGCAGGTGGTTCAAGAAAAATGATGAACCAATTTCAGTTCAGGAGTTGCTGGACAAAATGGCAGAGCTGCTGCTAGGAAATATCGAACCTTACACTGTTCGTCGTATGCATAAAAAATCAGAAGAATATTTCTCGAATGACATTATGATATTGAGACAAAAAGGTAGAGCTAATATGATCGTAACAGGGAAAACAGTTGCCAATATAATTTGTGATTATCAGCGACAAAAGTGTTCAGAAGATCCAGATGCTAAAAAATTTCGGATAGTTGAAGCAACAGCTAAACTGATTAAGAATTTAATCAAGTTGATGAGAACATCTGTAGAGTTTCATCCTCCACCAGAAGAAATAAGTTCCGAGCAGGAAAATAATAAGCTTTTACCCGACATTTTGAGAACATTCTTGGATATAATAATCAACAAACTATCCTCAAGTTTGAAGAAAAATTCAATTGAACAAGCACTAATGCAAACTGCAAGGCCATGATCTATCATAAGTTCAATTCGTCTAGGTGTTGGTGAGCAGTATCATCGAGATTTTCGATCTCGGTTACTTGTCGATGATTTCTAATGAGAAAAACCATTTATTTCTAATCCAATGTATAGCATGCCACTCATACCTAGACAGGAACTGGAGTTTCCTATTACAACTAATATCTCCATAACCTGTATGAACTCAGATTGGAACGAGAATATATTGATTCTAAAACTGCTAGAAGAAGGTTTCCTGTGCCCATTGAAGATGGATCCTCTGATATCAAAATTGTAAGTACCAATATAATCATTCCATTTTACAATATATTTGTAGTGGGACGAAACCCTATAATTATAATTTTTAACTAATCAGAACTGGAGTTCACAAAAATTATTCTTTCTACTGAATAACTCTCATTAGTGAGCTGAGTAGACTCCTGAATTCATCAAAATAAAGCCATTTGAGTAATGACTGACTTCCATAATGTTGCTTCCACATTGGTAAAGGTTTTTAGGTTTGCATTTGAAATAAAGCAGTGTTATAGGACTGCTGAGTCAAATGTGATTTCATCTATGCAATTTTTGGAATATTTCTGTAGTTAAACATGGAACTTTCCTAATGCATAACTGATAAGACTGCTGAATCAAATGTGATGAAACTTATGGTGATTTTCAAGTGGGTATGTGATTTATTTCATGCTATACCTATCTCTGACAGGACCATTTCTGCGATATGACATGGAACATTTGAAATGCAGCAGTAATTGGACTGCCGAATCGAGTCTGTGATTTCATTCATGCTGTATTCCTCAAATATTTTCGTGATGAAACATGTATAATTCGTGATATAGCAGTGATTAGACCACTGAATCAGATGTGATGAAACATATAATTTATTCCTGGGATGAGACATTGAATATTTTATATGCAACAGTAATAGGACTGTTGAATCGAATGTGTTGAAACATGTGTATAGTAAGTCTGTGATTCCATCTAAACTGGTGAACATTGACAACGTCGTGCTCCAAAATATAGCCTGAATTCAAAGTAGAATGACTCACTATATTTCATTTTTGAAACAAAGCGATTTTCATCACGTTTAAACATATTATCCTTCTTCATCCCGAACAATCTGGACATATTTTTCATCGCACCTTGTATATCCACCGTCAAGAATAAATATGAATTTCATACTCCTGAAACTACAATCGTAATTTCTTGAATTTTATAATTTATCTTAACAAAAATGCATCATTTTGATTAAAAATGCGTACTTTCATTATATGACCTTCGATCCAAGAAATAACAAAACCATTTCGAGGTCAGACACCATACATCCCCATGACGAAGTAACACCCCATTATTCCACTAGTAACACAGAGAAAATTATGTTTCATCTACTGAAGATTACGTTATTCTCCATTCCATCATTCAGTATTTCTTGTATCACTTCGTATAGACTTTTACAGAATTTTCTGTGTTCGAACTCAAGCACATATCCGACGACTATACATACAACGTTGAATCTTCGGAGAAGAATTCCAACTTTCAATTTCATTTAATTAATCGTCGAAAAAATGCATCATTCTGAATGAATATTCATAACACAATTATCAAAGTTCTGAATTTGAAAATTCCGAAAACTTTTCGAGAGAAAGCATAAATTAAGAGGATACAGGTGAGAAAAAAAATAAAAAAAATTATCTGTTCAAACGATAAGGTGACGACCACGATGCAGTTTTACACCCATTCAATTATCACCCTGTAGTAATGCTATCTGGAATTACAGTAGTCTCATATTGCCACAACAAACTGTCAAGAGATTAGGCTAATCATTGGTGAAAACCGATTTCAAATTGGTGAGGAAATTAGTGAGTTATTCTACTTTGAATTCAGACTATATTTTGGAGCACGACGTTATCAACGTTGACCAGTTTATACTATATATCTGAAATATTCCTGTGATGGAACAAATGGAATACCTGCTTAAAATGATGATGAGTCAGATGAGTCTGTGATTGAATCTATGCTCTCTTTGGAATATTTGTGCAATGAAACTTGAAACATTCGTAATGCAGTATCACCAGGTGCAATTTTTTCGATATCTACCTTTTTCTTCCGGGCACATGCAAAAATCACTAGATCACTGTGCTGCGTCCGATCCTGCAGAAACCCATGACACAGTGGCGCTACAGGGTATAGCAAAAACGCGTTAACTACCTTTTCGCCCCAGACAAAGAAATCATCAACAGAAATTATAGATAAGGACCGGATGAATACAAAAAACAACTAGTGCCGGATTTAGGGTAGAGGGCTATGGGACTATCAGTCCCCGGCGGTGAATTTTGAAAGGTTGTAAGGAAAAAGGAAAAGGAAAAAAAGCAAGCAGCAGTATACTCGTCGCCACACTAGTCAAAAACCAAGTGATTTCGGTATGACATGCACCCTCTCTACAGGGTAACTCACGGTCGATAGTACGTTAGACGTTCATGGAGAACGGGACATAGGATCATTCTGGAGTTTTGGTTACTCACGTAGTTGCTCTTGGTCTATCGATCTAAAATATTTTCAGCTCTGCGGCGCTGCCGCTTCTATCGAGAAGTAGCAACAACTTTGTTATTTCAAATGGAACACCCTGTATTTCATTGCATTTTCAGATTCTCTCTGAAGAGCTGATTTCATCGATGTATCACACTTGGGGTCTAGCGGAAATGATTACAGAGAGATATAGGGTGCGAAAAATCGACATTTTTCAACTTCAGGAATTTTTTTTGTCGAAACTATTCATTATTGGTCAAAACGGCTCACATGGCTCTATCTCAACTTTTGATTAACTATCTACTGATATTCAATTGGGACATATACCGGGTGATCAAGATTCTGAATTCTGCACCACCACGTGTGACCCACTTCTAATGGAAACACCCCTGTATCTTACGTAATGATTGGGTAAGGATCCTGAAATTTGTTGGAGCAAGAGATATACAGAAGATGCACTATATGACCAACTGGGGCCATCTTCATTGATATACACTGCTCGCCAACAGCCATGGAACCACCCCAATTTCCGGGAAATGATATTAGGAGTCGAAATAAGTCGAAAATCACTTCAGATTCAGAATCAGGACGCCCAATTCACTAACTATTTATATTTTTCCTGGAAAATTTTCAGTTCTGAAAAACTGAATTTTGTTGCATTTTTAACGGAAGCACCCCCGTATCTCACGTTATTGACTTATTCATCTTCGGACTTCCCCTTCCTCCTGTACATTTCAGAACCCTACCTCAATAATTACGTGAGATAAGGAGGTGCTCCCAAGAGAAATGAGACAACATTTAATTTTTTTGAACTGAAATTTTTTTAGGAAAACTATTGATAGTCATTGAATTGGGCGTCCTGATTCCGAATCCGAAGTGACTTTCAACCTATTTTGACTCCTAATATCATTTTCTGGAAATTGTGGTGGTTCAATGGCTCTTGGCGAGCAGTGTATATCATTGGAGATGACCCCACTTGGTCATCGAGTGCATTTTTGGTATATCTCTCACTCGAGCAAATTTCAGGATCCTTACTCAACGATTAAGTAAGATAGAGGCGTGTTTCCATTAAAAGTGGGCCACACTGTATGTATTATTAACTCTAATTCATTTCGGCAATTTATCGAAATTTTACATAAGTAACTAGCTGAAATCAGAGACATCGGATGTTCATTGTTCAATCATTTACTTTTTGTACTAGTTATTGCGGATAATACCGCGAGTTGATGAACGAAATGATTTATCTGAAAATATTTCGATTTACTCAAGTACATAGAGTTTTATTTCTCAAACTTAACCGCCTTGTCTGATTTTATTGCAGGATGAACTTTTCAGATCTATACATCCATCGGATGTCCATAAAGGAGCGTTTGAAATTATATCCCATCAGGGAAATGTCAAGGACGTCCTTGCATGGACATTCTACAATATGTACCACGTGGGATGTCTAAGGAATGCTATTTCTAGGACATTTGAGATGATGTACATCTGGTTATTAATTATTGATGAATACTTTCGGCAAGATTTGCTCCAGCACAGTTGGCGTTTTGTGAATATGATTTCATGACTAACCCTGTATAGTAAACTTAAGAATCGTCGGGGGTTCAAGGTATATAAACCGACCCAGCTCTTGGACTATAAAGTCTGGACAACTGAATCGAATGTGATGAGTTTCAAGTGAGTCTGTGATATCATTCGAAGTTGACATTCATTTATGCTATATCTCTGACTACAACATATCTATGATGAACTATGGAACATTAGGAATGCATCAGTGCATGCAGCTGCATGATTTGGTTAAACTTACCTCTAAGGATAACTCATTGGCATGATAGTAAACCATCATAACTTGAAGCATTAGCACTATCACAGTGAAAATGTAAAAAACAATATCTTCCTCGTTGGTTGCGTTAAGCACCTGTAATTCGACAATACTAATTCATTGGATTCGAGGATTTCCGTAATTATTAGACTTACGGTCAACAGCGACACTGTTATATGATAGGATTTGACCAAGAATTCTGCAAAGTAGTACCATTTCAAGGATTTTTCAACATCTTCAACGTATCTAGAATTGAAAGAAATACAATGAAAAATTGGTTTAGTTGAGTGACCAGACAGCATAAAATATTCTAGGAATATTCTGACAACGTTCAAATATACTTATTTCAGAATATTCTGATAGAATATTCTCAGAATGATAATAGAATATTTTCATTCTGCAAACAATATTCTATGAATATTTTATTTGACATAATCCTAGAATATTATATTTTTGAATTGAATTGTCTTGCTATTCATTTTATTCATCAATAAGGTTCGTGGCAAAGTGGTGAAGGAATGTGAGCATATATGTGGAGTGTTCATCACAGAGGCCTATGTCCTAGGGCTGAGCGTTTTATATAGGTGGTCCCACTGAGAATACTCAGGGGGTGGGGTAGTTGATTTGTCGCTATCAAAGGTGGAGTTTCGTGAGGTTTATCTTCCTCCAACACTTTTGACAGAACAATGTGAATAATATAAGACGAAGATTAGACAGGTTATATCTACTTACAAGAAATGATGTATACTAACCATCATAATAACAGCCGTGATAACACACTTATGTCCAATGAATATCCTTAGGACGTACTGTCAGGACATTCCCCAGATAGCACACACTCGCCTAAGGTCATCCTCAATGTGTCGCCAAACGCCTGGAGAGGACGTTCTATTTTCTACAACCTAAGAACATCATCAGGCGTAAATTTATCGCTGTAATTGTCCTAAATGAGTTCTTTCAGTGACAGCCTGAGGATGTAAAGAATTTCGTGCCTACGGACGTCTTCAGATGACATTCCATGAAATAACGTGTCATCGAAGACAAAAGGAAGAAGAAGAAGAACTAGAATTGAGGTTCCCTAATAACACACGTTATCCAGACGACATCCATTTTATATCCATTTGCCGTCCAAGACATCCATGGACGCCAAATGGAACTATCTTTTGATGTACATTGTTGTATATCCAGCTGATGATCTAGTATGTACTCCATCTGGAAGCCTATCTATGTCCATGGACGCACATCGAATAGCCACTTGGATGTCCATACGTGATACTTGGCAGTACATATTGGACATCCATAAGTGTATTGTCGGGATGTCCATTGTAGCGAGAAATTTTGAGAAGAGTGAAATGAGAAGAAGAAGATCTGAATTCATCATTCATCTGTTCGAAAGAATTCGAAACATAATATAGGTTATGTTTATTTCATTCATTCATTTTGGTGGACTTTCATGATAATTACTAGTATTTTATAGTTGAATTATACCCCAGTTTCCTGCTTTATACGACCTTCATACAAGTAAGTTCTTATTATTTCTGTGTCTATTCAGGTGTTCCTGATTGCGAATTGTTACGATAACATAACATATTTCTTGGATAGGTAGGTAAAACACCCTTCACCAGAATGAACAGAAGGAAAAGGATTTGAAACAGGTTGTTCCGACGTATCTACTATAAAGTAGAGAAAAAAAAATCATCGGATGTTGACAAACTCTTGAATGATACGACAACAGATGATGTGTGGGCAAGAATCACTGACAATTTCGCAGTTTAAGGAAATTTCATCTTGGGGCCAATTATCTTACTCATCGACCTAAACCGACGATAAAAATTTAAACCTTTTTCACAACATGTGGCTCTTGCATGATGAGGCTCCACTACATTTCACTCTGAATGTCCATCGCTGTTTCATTCAACAGTTTTCAGATAATAAGTAGATGAAACGGCAGAGGAAATATACTATAGTTTATGGGAAGCAGTACCTATAAAGTTTAAGGTGTACTTCAGACCATTAAATACTGAACAGGAATTATGGAGACGGATTTAGAATGCATTGAATATTTTCAAAAATAATGCAGGAAGGATGCAAAATATGCATTTCAGTTTTTGTGCTGCCAGTGAATTGGACAGCTTCTTTTCCAATTTATCATCCTAAGTAGGTACAGGTAGGTACTATCTATTTTCTTATTATATTATATACTTTAGGTTTCACCCATGAACAATATTTGAAATAAATGAAAATAACATAACCTGTGTTTTGAATACGTATAGGTTGGTATACAGGGTGTCAATTTGAAAACTTCCCACCCTCAATATCTCCCTCCAAGTCGATAATATGGAAAAATGAAAAGACAGGTCGATTTTATTTTCGAGGGGGACATGGTTCTAAAATATTTTCAGCCCGGCGGCGTTGCCGCTTCTAACGAAAAGAAGCAACAACTTTGTTATTTCAAATGGAACACCCTGTATTTTATTGCATTTTTAGATTCTCACTGAAATGCTGATTTCATCAATGTATCACACTTGGGGTCTAGCAGGAATGATTACAGAGATAAAGGGGGTTCAAAATCGAGATTTTACAACTTTAGGATTTTTTTGAGTCGAAACTATTCATTATGGGTCAAAACGGCTACTATGTCCCTATCTCAACTTTTGATTTACTATCTACTGACATTTATTTGAAACAAATACAGGGTGGTTCAAGATTCAGACTTTTGATCACCCTGTATTTGTTTCAAATAAATGTCAGTAGATAGTAAATCAAAAGTTGAGATACGGACATAAAAGCCGTTTTGACTCATAATGAATAGTTTCGACTCAAAAAAATCCTAAAGTTGTAAAATCTCGATTTTGAACACCCTATATCTCTGTAATCATTCCTGCTAGACCCCAAGTGAGATACATTGATGAAATCAGCTTTTCAGGGAGAATCTAAAAATGCAATAAAATACAGGGTGTTCCATTTGAAATAACAAAGTTGTTGCTTCTTTTCGTTAGAAGCGGCAACGCCGCGGGGCTGAAAATATTTTAGAACCATGTCCCCCTCGAAAATAAAATCGACCTGTCTTTTCGTTTTTCCATATTATCGACTTGGAGGGTGATATTAAGGGTGGGAAGTTTTCAAATTGACACCCTGTATATGTTTAATATATGGACACCATATGGATGTCCATAATGGACACCAAATGGATGTCCATAATGGACACCAAATGGATGTCCATAATGGACACCAAATGGATGTCCATAATGGATAACGTATGTATGTCCTAAAATGTGGAAAGCTGATTACCTATGGACATCCATAGGATTTCCTGTGTACACAAAGTGGTTATCCTATGGATGTCCAGGATGTCCGGGTGAGGATATCCATTGGATGTCCAATGGATGAAGGTGTGTTATTAGGGTTATGTCTCATGATAGTCATGATTTGTTCAAGATACATCATAATATATTAATGATTATATCAAAATTATTAGAGTATTCATTGAATACCTTCATCAAATTTCTATTTCACAAAATGATTGCGAGAAGAACTTATTGCACAGAATTAAAAGATAACAATACCAAAAGGATGATAATCTCTGTTGATGACATTTCTCTCAGGTAGCAAGAAACAATGGTGAGTAAATACTAAATAGAATCATTGATAGTACCGGACATGAAATATTGATACATTCATATACATTATTTATTGTTTCAGGAGGTTATTGAGAACACAAACTTGATGATATTATCATAGCAAACATGTTTTATTCCAAGATAGCTTTGCTTCTTCGGAATCTATAAAATATTGTATGGAAGCTTGAACTTTCAGTATATGAATTCAATAAAGGTAGGTACCTGAATCAAATCATTGATATAGTAGGTACTGGACATGAAATGTTAATAGGTTAATTATTTGTTTCAGATGAAGTTATTGAGAACACAAGATTGATGATGTCATCAGAGCAGAGATGTTTCATTCCAAGATATTTTGGCTTCTTCGAAATCTATATGAGATTGCCTATGCATGTTTGCACTTTCAGTATATTCAATAAAGGTAGGTACCTAAATCAAATCATTGATATAGTAGGGACTGGAACATGAAATATTAAAAAGTACATTATTTGTTGTTGGAGGTTATTGATAACACAAAATGATTATATCATCAGAGCAGAGATATTTTATTCCAAGATATTTTGGCTTCTTTGGAAATTATGAAAGATTGTACATATGCAGACTTGAACTTTCAGTAGATTCAATAATGGTTGGTACCTATAACTACATAAATCATATCATTGATAGTAAGTACTGGACATGAAATATTAATACATTGTTTGTTTCAGAAGGTTATGCAAAACATAAACCTGATGATATTTTCATTCCAAGTTAGTTTTGCTTCTTCAGAATCTATAAAGGCTTCAACTTCCAGTTGATTCTTCTGCATCAGGAATGTCCAGAGTTCAGAAATCAAAAACAACATGGAGAAATATAACTATCAATTGGCAATAACTTCTAGTAGTGCTCAACAAGAAGCTGAAATACATTTCTTTGAAAAGGAAATTGAAATTTTTCAGAATAAGTTATAAATAATAGAATGTAAGTTTTTCATTTGGTTTTTCATTTGAACCTATTATAAATAGAAGAAAATTTTGCAAATATCATGAGATCCATATTATTTTGAAGAAATTATCATTTGCATAATACAAGGTGAGTCAATAGTGTGTTATCCTTGTATATTAGCCAAACCATCAGATAAATAGAGAAAATTCAAGTACAACAGTAATGAGGTTTCATGAGAACTTTCACATTGAATTGTTTTCATATATATCTGTAGGGTGTTCGAATTCCAAGATATATTGACTGATGATTGTTTTTTCCAAATGGGACACCCTGTATACTATTGCATTTTTAGGTTCTTCCTGAAGAGCTGATTCCATCAATGTATCACACTTGGGGTCTAGCGGGAATGATTACAGAGATATAGGGTGTTCAAAAACAAGATTTTTCAATTTTAGGATTTTTTTTGTGGAAACTATTCAATATTGGTCAAACTGGCTCACATATCCTTATAAACTTTCGATTCACTATCTACTGACATTCAATCGGAACAAATAAAGGGTGGGTTAACATTCAGAATACTGATCAGCTTATTGTATCTGTTCCAAATAAATATCAGTAGATAGCTAATCAAAAGTTATGACAGGAACATGTGAGCCGTTTTGAACATTAATGAATAGTTTCGACACAAAAAATCCTACATTTGAAAAATCTCAATTGTCAACACCCTATATCTCTGTAATAATTCCCACTAGACACCAAGTGTGATGCATTGATGGAATCAACTCTTCAGAGAAAACTCAAGAAATGCAATAATATACGAGGTGTTCCATTGAAAAAAACCAATCATCAACCGATATCTTGGAATTCGAACACCCTATAGATATGAAAACAACTTTAGGTGATTGTTCTTATGAAACCCTATTACTGTTGTACTTGAATTTTCATTCTATATATCTGACGGTTTGGCGAATATCGGAGGAGAACACATTATAGTGACTCATTCTGTATACGAATATTCTCCCATAAATATTGAACCTCCTTGAAACATCATCAAAAACCGCCTCAAGTTGTTACCATGATGTCCTGAGGTTGTCTCAAAAGATTTTATAGGGATGTTCTGAGACGTTATTAGAATGTAGAGAATGGTAACAGGAGGACGTCTCGAGAATGTCCGCAGGCTCGCTCTCGACGTCCTGAGGACATGATTGTGAACGCCTCAGAAGGGCCTCAAGAGGAATTTGTGCTATCTGGGTCAGGACGCTGAGGGATATCAATCGGATGTCCATAGGATATCTCAGGGACGTACGAATTATTCTTGAATTGGAATTTTTCTGGGTCTCTCTAGGACAAGATCTTGCATAACTGATTAGGACATCCAGTTGAGTTGATGGTCCGTAGAAGGTCCCCAAAAAGATTTCCACGGATGTCCAATGGAATTACGTACATTGACGAGGAGTACTTATAGCCTACGAGCAATCATTCGTCGGCGAGGTGTAAGTAAACGTCCTCGCAGAGATAACATATTGAAAGAACCGACTGGGACGTCCATTGGACGTTATTTCTAGGACATTGGGAGAGTACAGATCATGTATCAATTGGGACATCCGACGGATATCCCTAAGGGACATTCGAATTGTTATGCGATCCTGGAAATATTAAGGGCGTCTGTGTAGAGATATTTGAAGGAATGTACCATCACCCAATCAGCCAAAGTACGTCTTAAAGGCGTCTTTAAGACGTACATGAAAGGACATAAGTACGTCTCAAAGACGTACATATTACGCCCAAGAGACGTTTTTAAGACGTCTTTAAAACGTTCATTTTCCACTAATATGTACGTCTTTGAGGCGTCTTTTTTAGGTGTTTCTGGTCCATGACCTCAAATTGATCTTTCAAATTACGGAAAAATCACATAGTTTCAGTTGATTTTCACCTGTGCACTGAAGTTAGCAACAAGTGCAGACAAGCAAAAAAAAAAGGGAAATAAACGACTTCACCAAACGGTAGACACAAGCGGCCACTCATTCAAGTACTAACCGCGCTCTTTGTTGCTTGACTTCGGTGATACCATATTCACTTCTTCTGTTACTTTGTTTGTTCTATATATCACATAACAAGCTTTTGCTTAGTTTAACATGTCCTTGTATCTGTTTGTAATCAAAACGTGCAAGATAAATTTGACTCACTTTAAATCGTTCGATTGATTTGAAATTTGGCAAGTAAATATTATTCCGGTGACAATTCGTTGTGATATTATTATTGAATGGAAAAAACAGAATGGCGGATCCAATATGGCGGACGATTTTCTCATTGATTATGTTCCGATTCGAATCAAAATTCAATATTCAAGATGGTGAATCCAATGTGGCATATGGTTTTCTGATTATGGTCTGATCTGATTCAAAATTGTCATCTGAAGGATTTCGGGATCAGAGATTATAATTCCTTTTGTCGAAAATGAAAAATCCAAGATGTCGGCTTCAAAATGGCGGACGAGTTTTGTGATTATAGTCCGATTTTATTCAAAATTGATTACTATGGGACTTTTGGGGTCGGAGAATATGATTTTCTGGTGAAAATTCGAGAATCTAACACGAAGGCTCCAAAATGTCGGACGAAAAAATTCAAAATATCACTTTTGTTGAAAATAAGAGAAAACTGAACAATTGAAAATAAAAAACGTAAAGAGATGACATTTTGTTTTTCTTCAGAAAATAACTTACATTATTGTTCTATAAGTCGAATTGACGTACTGGAATGTACGTCTTTGAGACGTCTTTTATACGACATGGGAGGAACGACGTGGATACGACCTAAAATGTACGTCTTAAAGACGTAAATTCGTGTACGTCTTCAAGATGCACATGGATTTACATCTTAAAGACGTACTTTATACGTCCCTGGACGTAAAGACATAAGTAAGTAGTGAAATGTACGTCTTTAAGATGTCTGGTGCTGATTGGGCAGGGACATTTCATGGTTGTCTAGAAGGGACATTATACAGAGTGACCCATTTGAAAGCGGGCCACCCCTGTATCTCACGTAATCGTTGAGTAAGGATCATGAAATTTGCTGGAGCGAGATATATACCAAAAATGCACTCTATAACCAAGTGGGGTCATCTTCAGTGATATACACTGCTCGCCAACAGCCATGGAACCACCCCAATTTCCTGAAAATGATATTAGGAGTCAAAATAGGTTGAAAATCACTTCGGATTCGGAATCAGGACGCCCAATTCACTAAATATTCATATTTCTCCTTGAAAATTTTCAGTTCTGAAACATTAAGTTTTGTCGCACTTTTCATGGAAGCACCCCCGTATCTCACGTAATTATTGAGGTAGGGTTCTAAAATTTGCAGGAGGAACGGAAAGTCCAAAGATAAAGTCAATTACGTGAGATACGGGGGTGCTTCCGTGAGAAGTGCGACAGAATTTAATTTTTCAGAACTGAAAATTTTCAAGGAAAAATATGAAGAGTTAGTGAACTGGGCGTCCTGATTCCGAATCCGAAGTGATTTTCAACCTATTTTGACTCCTAATATAATTTTCCGGAAATTGGGGTGGTTCCATGGCTGTTGGCGAGCAGTGTATATCACTGAAGATGACCCCACTTGGTCATATAGTGCATTTTTGGTATATCTCTCGCTCCAGCGAATTTCATGATCCTTACCCAACGATTACGTGAGATACAGGGGTGACCCGCTTTCAAATGGGTCACACTGTATAAGATCTGAAGTCATGTCACAATATATACTACTGGGGACATCCGATGGATGTCCCTGAAGGAACGTTTAAAATCATATCCCATCAGGGACATGCCAAGGACTTCCTTGCATGGACATTCTACAATATGTACCACGTGGGATGTCTAAGGGATGCTATTTCCAGGACATTTGAGATGATGTACCAGCTGGGACATTCCGTGGACGTCCTTGCTCGGACATTGCATGAGATGTACGGGATGGGACGTTCCAAGGACACTTAATTTTTGTTCGTACATTCAGACATGAATTGAACCAAATAGGGACGTCACTAGGACGTTGTATGTGCTATTAGGGTATTTTCATCAGATAGAGAATGTGAATTCTCAATGTATTTCCAAATAATTACTTATTCATTTCATGTTCATAATAAGTATATCAGTATATTTCTATTCAATACTTTCATAAGCAATCAAGGGTTTCAAACTTGAACGATGAAAATTTGGTTCCACAGCCATCTAATCACAGAATCGTGATTGGGTTTTTTCAATTCAGAATTTCCTTTCAAGACCTTTAAGATGGATATAAATTCATCATGCACTACCTATAACCAGATGTAACATCATTATATAGATAAGATCAGTATAATGTATGAAAACAAAAATCAATTAACTACTCGATAATGATGAAATACTGTAATAATAAGATATTCATGATGGCATAAACCAGCTGCTTCGAAGTTTCAAAAGAGTGAGTTTCAAGGATAATTATTAAACCATTAATATTGTATAGGTAAAAGATCAAAAAGTTCACTTAACCGTATGCCAGCATATATAGTACATATAAATAAAATATGTGCTAAAGTATGTCTTTTGCATATTACATATATATGGTATATACAGATCATTTCCCTGATGATAATGTATAAGAGCAGTCAGAAAAAGAAAAGTTTAATCGTGTTTTGCTATATGTTGAGCAATAATTTTCATGATGATGTTTCGTGAGCAGGGAAAGGATTTTCAAATATTTTTTGCTGATGTACAGCTTTAGTGACTGCTATACAGAGTGATACAGGGTATCAAGTCGACCCTGTAACTTCTGCATTCGTGAACAGATTTTTCTGAAATTCAAATCAGTTAAGTAGGCAACAATTTTGGATTTGATGACATGACAATCCAATATAGCGGTTTTCCTGGGAATGTCAGCAAATTTGTTTTCACGAACGAAACACTCTGTATATTTTTATATATTCAAGTTCAACAGGTCGAAACAAGTGCGATATACATGACAAGATTCAGAAATGTTATTGTTTTCCACACCACAATTGAAATATTATTTGAACTGCAAGGAAATTGATTGACCTAGTTATTCATTTCACTTTATTATTTGGGATTTTCTATCCTCGTTTCTAGAAAATGAAAATATGAGTATCATTTCAACATATGTGTAGTAGGACAAATTAGATAATTTGCCCTAGAATGTCACTGCGTTTAACGAATTTTACTATCAGGAAGCCTAAAAGAAACATCCAATAGCTTGTCACTGACATCTTGTTTGGAAAAAAGTTTGAAAGGAAGAAATATGGATATATTGAAAAAATATCAAATTTTTACTTGGCTTTGGACGTTTTGGGAACGAATATGCTCCAATTCTCAACAAAAAATGCTAGGTATTTTCCTTCAAAAGTACACAAATGAGTTACATGATGTTTCCATTAATTGATCTTGAATCTACCAATTCAGTAGTGAGTACCATGTTCCATTCTATATCGACTGAACAGAAAGCAATGCTATTGTTTCCGTTCAGAAGAATGCAAGCAGATTCCTCGATTCTTCTTTTTTGGTTGTTATCTTCCTTTCTTATGTATTTGATATTATTCCACTCCGCCATTTGTTGTCTTTCTTCAGTGCAGTCTGGGTTTTGCCAAAAGCTATCCATTTTAGATACTGATTCTTTCATCACTCAGAGCTGAGTTTCAAGATTTAACACATCTGTGCATGGAAAATTTGATGGGGCAAATGGAGGAGTCAAGAAAATATTCAGTTATGTCATGACAGAAGGCGTTACGTTCATATGTAAAATACCCCATTCGGATTTGTTTCTATTATTCATATCTGAGCAGATACACAGTGGTAAAAGGGACTATGTTACATAAAACATCAAGGAAGCAATGGAAGAAGGAGCTATGTGGCTATTCCCTTCATGTTAGAAATAGAAGAAGGGGTTATATACGCATAAGTTCAGATGTTTATCAAAAAATTATATGATAGTAAAATGCTGTCAATCATGAAAAAACAAACCTGAAACTATTCCTCACAATTGCATAAATCGAATTATTGAACTAGCTTCCATTAAAAATGCCAGCTAACTTCACTAAAACCTTTTTTCCTCACAAACTCATATTTGTAGGACAAATTCTTGCTCCACTTGCCCCTTTGATTCAGAACGTGACTTGTTTCACTTTCAGAATTCAGAATGAGATATCCATTTCTAATGATATTAGGCATTGAATTTATGTATCTACAGCGATGGGCAACAGTGTGGAACCACGTGAATATCTTGCTACTTAACTTTTTGTTGGATTTTTTTGAATATATGTACAGGATTTTTTCAAAAACATAGCAGATTTTGAAGTGTTGTTTTTGAAAATGAAGATTTCAAAATAATAATGAATATATGGCATGTCATTCGAAATAATGAAATTGAAAATAAAATACTAGTGTAGTACTGTCTGTAGGTTTTTCTGGGAGGTGATACATTCATTATCCCAGATTTTGTTGGGATTTTTTCTCCTCGTCTCTATGAAATAAAAATACTTATAATAATTATAATAATAATAATCGACTTTATTCACCAATATAAAAAATAATACAGAATATAATAAAATGGAAAGAGTTATATGTTTATGGTGAATGTGAGCGAAAAAGAGAAAGAAATAGATATGGAGCAAGTGAGCATGAGGAGAATAATAATATTCTTGAAGATAATCGAGATGATAAAATAATAATAATAATATTCCTAATGATAATAATATTTTGTTGGGATTTTTTCTCCCCGTCTCTATGAAATAAAAATACTTATAATAATTATAATAATAATAATCGACTTTATTCACCAATATAAGAAATAATACAGAATATAATAAAATGGAAAGAGTTATATGTTTATGGTGAATGTGAGCGAAAAAGAGAAAGAAATAGATATGGAGCAAGTAAACTATAGTGAGCATGAGGAGAATAATAATATTCTCAAAGATAACAATCAAGATGATAAAATAATAATAATAATATTCCTAATGATAATAATATTATATATAATGAGAATAATAATACTATTGATAATAACATCAACGACGATAATAATAATAATATTATATTCAATTCCATATTTTCAAATATTGACAAATAGAAAAGAGCTAGGTTCAGCAGCAATCATTCAGTCCTGAGCGTATCTTAATGTTTGTTTCAATCTTTTTTTAAAGTTGTATAAAGAGAAATTCCTGTATTCTGTGGGGAGCGAATTATAGTGTTTGGATGCGTTGTAGGCGAAACTACGTGTGAATAATGCTGTGGAGTGTCTCGGAATGGTTTTTCCTGGTGTTCAGTTGTTTTACATTCGAGAAAGGGACTGGCCTTTCACGCAAATATGGTGGTTCACCTATCTGTAGGACCTTATGAGTAATTGTTAGTAAGTGAAGTTTGCGTAAGCTTTCTAATTTCAGCCACCCAGATTCTCTGAATTTAGAACTAATATGGTCGTATTTCCGAATACCGTAAGGAAATCGAATGCAGGAATTCTGAATTTTCTGAAGTCGTAAAGCGTCAGTCTGTAAGAGATATGAATACTATTTCAATATACGTGTAGTTAGGACAAATCAGATGATTTGCCCCAAAATGTCACTGCGTTTGAAGAATTTTCCTATCAGAAAGTCAAAAAACAATTCACTAGCTTGTAAGTCACAATTTGTATTGAAGAAGGTTCGAGGAAAGAAATAAAGGTATGTAGACAAAATATAAAATTTTCACCTATCTTCGGACGTTTCGCGAACGAATTCTGCTCCCGTTATCAACATAAAGAATGATTTTTTGTATGGCAAATTCGTATTTGTCCTGCACTTTTCAGTTCTCAGTGACAATTGGTGACGTTGGCAATCAATTGAGTTACAGGATGTTTTCATTATTTATCTTGAATTCACCATTTTCATTTTCAGATTTCAGTAGTGAATACCATGTTCTATCTACATCAACTGAACAGGAAGCAATGCTATTGTCTCCCTTCAGAAGAATGCTAGAAGATTGCTGTAACTTTATTTGATTGCCAACGTCACCAATTGCCACTGATAACTAAATACGAATTTCCCATCAAAATAATCCAGTTTTTATGTTGAAAACAAAAGCAGATTCGTTCTCGAAACGTTCAAAGATAAGTAGAAATTTGATATATTTTTATATACCTTTATTTCTCTTCTCCAAACCTTTTTCAATACAAATTGTCACTGACAAGCTAGTGAATTTTTCTCTCAGGTTCTCTAATAGGAAAATTCTTTAAACATTTTGGGCCAAATCATCTGATTTGTCCTAACTATACGTATATTGAATAAGAGTATTTATGTTTTTATTTTAAAGAGACGAGGAGAGAAGATTCAAAAAAACATCTGGAATAACTACTGTAGTGCTTTTGGGTGTATCATAAATTGACATTCATCATACAGGGCGTGGAATGGAATTCTGAATTGAGACTCTATCACGAATCTGCGATTAGAGGTCTATAAAAATCACAAGTTTCCATCGTTCAAGTTTGAACCCCCTGATTGGATATGAAAGTGTTGATTATTTTTTATCGCTTGGAGCGCACGAAAGGGAATCCCTATAATGTTCAAAGAACATCGTGCGTTCCTAGGGAGGATAGGTAGGTATTGGATTTTTTTTTTGAACTTTTGGAGATTATATGTTGTTGGGAATACTTCCACAGGCAATGAATTCCAGAGCCTAGCCGTTCTATGGATGAAGGAGTCCTGATGAAGTGCTGTTCGACATCTTTCGAGGTTGACAACGAAAGGATGTGCTGACTGGGCTTGTCTAGTTCGTCTGATTGGTATTGCTAGTGAAGGGATGATAGCAGAGATTTCCGAAGAACATTTCCCGTGGAAGTATCGATAGAAAAGTGTTCCAATGATGTCAAAGAGTGAGTGAGTGTGGCGTCACCCACCAGGCGAATGGCTCTTCTCTGGATGGAATCTAAGCATCAGCGTATGTTTTGGTGCTGAACCCCATGTGTGGGAACAGTATTCTAGAACTGGCCGTATCTGTGCTTTGTAGATCATGAGAAGCTGTTGAGGTGTAAAGTAGCTTTTCGCACGAAACAAGAATCCGAGTTTTTGTTAAGCAGCTTTTGTGATGGATCTGACATGATTATCCCATGAAAGAGTGTTGCTGATGGAAATACCGAGCATAGATATGGTGGGCTTGATGGGGATGGTGGAGCCAGACATTACAATATCGGGCATACTGAGTTCTGCCTTTCTAGAGAAAATGCAGGCTTGAGTTTTGGTGGCGTTGAATTCAACTAGGTTGTTTGTTTCCCAGGCTGAGATTTCAGCAAGATCTTCATTGACAGCATTGACGTTCCTGCGCCGTGAGTTCTTAGTTTCCTGGGAAGAAATGGGAATTCTGGAAGAGAACGCAGTATGGAGGGTACTATCATCTGCGAAGCTGTGAATGGGGCAAGTTGTTACTACCAACAGATCATTGATATGAAGCAGGAATACTGTTGGTGCCAAAATTGATCCTTGTGGAACGCCGGAATTGATGCCAATGGTATCAGACGATACACCGTCCACCACCACATGAAGCGATCTGCCTGAAAGAAAACTCGATAAGAGATGGCATAGCTGAGGTGGTAAGTCGTATGATGGTAGTTTGTGGAGGAGTCCTTCGTGCCAAACACGGTCGAATGCTTTCGATATGTCCAACGCGACAGCTAGAGATTCCCCGTGATTCCTTTCAAACAACTATATAGTGTAGTGTTTCCCAGTGTTGGACAAACTGTAGTTACCTACCGATCATATTTACTCACCTTATCAGATCCTGATGTTCCATAATAATATTCCGCAAACAATGGATTTTTGATTCTTTCCTCCCATTACTGTATGCCTCAAAATTCTCAAACTTGTATCCCAAAATATCCGCTCTTGAAGTAGCGAAGTTCATCATCGAAATGAACAGGGAATCAAACATCAAGCTAAACCAAGGAAACCAAGGGCCTACGAGGAACTGAAAGAAGTACGCAACGTTGAAAAAAGTCGGATTCTCAACATCGAAAGGAAACCATCCACGGTAGATGAGCGACTCGCTTCTCGTTGAATTCCCCACCTCCATCAGCCTCCACTCGTTGAAAGAGGTGACCATAAACAAGAAGCCACAACCTAGCATCACAAAGGCCAATATGGAAAATATCTTGTAGTTGTAGCGAGAATTCCTATTGTATATTCGGATACACTCCAAGTCATCGTGAATGATATCGTTCTCAAACTGGTACACCTCTTTGATGATATCCCGAATTCCCCTGGTGTAAAATAACACCAATTTCATTAGTAAGAGGAAGCTCAAGACAAAAGCTTGCATGTTGATGCTGTATGTCGCTTCATCTACGTCGCCCAACATCACATCTTTGATGCCAACGAGGAGCGAGATGGTGAATAGGGAGTAGTAGCCATGTGAGAAAGAAGACCAAATCTTGTACAGAAAGGATGAGGTTGTTCTGTTGCGTATATCAGAAGCTCCAGCTATCAGCAAGGCGTACCTTGTGCACTTGAGGATGCTCTCACAGTTGGTCATTTTGACTGTTGCTACTTGGCGATCACCAACTACTGATATCATAAAGTAACGATTTTATCAATTAATAATTGATCAATTTTGATATTAATAATGTTCATTTCTCTCTCAGGCGACTCGGGGCTCTCCCTCATATAATGTACTACTAGTAGTGAACGCAGTAACATGCCAATATTGAAGAGGACAACAGATATTCGCATCCTTTACTACGGTGGATATATTATCGATATTATAATATACATAGTGAATGGTTGATATTATAATATCTGCTGTGGGATATACTGCGTTTAATTATCAATATTTTAATTATTCAAAAATGCACAGGAAAAAATAGAGAAGATAATTTCACTCTAATATTGTTGTTGATTGTTATAGATTGTATGGTATTGTATGGTATATTGCTTGTTTTTTATACGAGCTTTGTCTCAGTGAAGTTGGCCCAAACATCAAACCTACGTTTAAAGTCGACCTCTACAGAAAAATCACATTTTACGTTCTGATTTCCGAACGAAAAACCGAAGGCAAGTACATTTCGGCCGCAGACACTACCTGGCGAACATTCACCTTGATTTATTTTTTACGACTATAACACAAAATTGCTCTTGTTTTACTGTGTCGATACGTCAATGAGGTACTTTGTATGTCATCAATATAATTCCCCTATCTGATATCACAATGACTCCATTGTGTTGAAACTTCGAAAAAATCTCATCTCACATGGAATATCAAATGTGAAGCAATCACAGCTCTGTCTAATAGATGAGAATTACTTCACAGGAGATCAGATGGCCACAAGACGAAGAAATCGAGAATGCCGCTGTTATCTACTTTTTTTTCATGTTCTGGTTCCCACGAAAAGGGATATCCTGTGATGTTCAGAGAACATCGTGAGAATCAAGGAAAATGAGGTTGGAATTGTTGTTCTTCTTGAATTTCTGAAGGTTATATGCCTTGGGGAACACCTCCTTTGGCTATGTGTTCCAGAGCCTCGCTGTTCGTTGGATGAACGAGTCTTTGGAAAGAGATGTTCTACAAGTCTCCAAAGTAACCACTAAGGGGTGCGAAGCCTCAACTCGACGAGTTGATCTCGCTTGGACTGTTAAGGAAGGAACAATTGTCGATATTTCAGAAGAGCATCGACCATGAGAATATCTATAGGAAAGAGCCAGATCGACAACTTTTCTACGGTGTTCCAGATAAGTTAGTGAGTTTGTGAGCGAGGCATCACCCACGAGACGAATTGCCGTTTTTTTCAGGGTATGATTGGGTGCTGCACTTCGAATATGGGAACAGTTTTCCAGGACAGGTCGGATCTGTACCTTATAGATCATTAGCAGCTGACTGGAAGTGGAATAGCCCCTGGCCCGAAACAGAAAACCAAGTGTACTTTCAGCAATTGATCTCACGTTATTTTCCCAAGAAAGGTTATTGCTGATAGTAATACCTAACATCGAAATGGATTTCTTCAAAGGTATGGTTACTCCTGACAAGCTTATGTTGGGCACTGTGAAATCGGCTCTTCTGGAGAAAAGGCATGCTATTATTGTCGTAGAAAAAGTATAGGGTATAACTTGCACGGAATGCGCTAATTTCCCACTCGAATGATTGCAGCATTTGCCTATGGCTCATGCTGTAAACTTCATTCTCGTAGGAAATCACTACCATTTCGTGCTCGTTAAACAATATACTATTCCAATGATATTACGGTTTTCATCAGACGTCTCATATATGACGTTGAAATGAGTTTATCAATTATTATAGCAATAGTCGGTCATATATTGATACTAAATCGTGACCATCCTATGCGAGACGTTCGTCTCATGATAACTTATTGATATCGAATTGTTAATTGGAATGACATTCTAGAATATTTCAATCAAAAATGTATCTTCAGAATGATGATGATTCTCAAGATCGAAAATATGCGAATATCATTCATAAGTTCACGAGTATTGCCCCATCAACGTTTTTTACATCATCATCCAAAATACCGAAATACCACATTTCTCATATTATGATCTTCAGTACATCCATATGAGTATGATAGTCTTCATGATCAAATCGTTACCATCTTGAGCCTCATGACCATCAACCTCATGACATTCAACTGATTTTTGATTGAAATAATATATAATGATAGTTTCATCATAACTATAGCTCAAGAGCGACAATAATCCTCATGATGAAATATTTGGATATATTTTATATACATTCACAATGTTCCCCACCCAACGTTATTTTGACATCATCCAGAATACCGGAATATAACATTGCAAATTCTGATTGAAATAATGAATAATGATGTTTTTATCATAAATATATCCCAAGAAAGATGATAATTCCTTGGATGGAAAATATGACTCGGACGTTACTTGATAGAAATATAGTGCCCCACAATTGAAGTGTTAAAAAAATTCCTCTCTGAAATTATTGACGCTATCGAAAAACAAAAGAAATTGTTTCAAGATATCTCATCATTCTTCATTATTGCAACGGAAATATTCATTTGTGTAATCATCCGGACAGTAGAGATGCGATCAAAAGTCTATAACTTGAAACACATTGCCATGTTCATATACAAATAAAGAATCTAGCCTGAATCAATCCCTGGAAACCACTCTGTATTGGTCATTGTATGAAAATATAGTGATTCGATTTTTTAATGGAACGCAACCTTGAAAATCCTCTCGTAACAATTTTTGAAACAAAAACTCGCTATTTTTGACACATTCCACTGAAAAAATCATGTTGTCGAGACAATGGGATCAATCAATGCAAATCAAAAACCATTTCGAGATATAACATTGAACTCCATGAAACATCATGAAGAAAGCAAAAAAATTCTTTTTGGACGGAATGGGGTGACCCCAAAGTCGATGCAAGTTTACAGTGTACCATTATTCACCCTGTACAATTTTGATTTATTATATTCTCAGTTCTTCGAATCCATGGGTTTCGAGACAATAGAATCAGCTTCTGAATTCTGGAAACCGTATTGAAATCGAATCATTTTCTCAGAAGTTATAATCTTACACACTCGAGCGAAAATTTCAGGTGTACCACTTCAATTGTGGGGCACTGTATACAGGGTGGGCCGATGGAAACTATCCACCCTGATTTGTATATGTTTGAAAATGAAAATTTTGGAAAACGCTCGAATACGTCGATATTTGATTTGAGGGGGAACTGATTTTCAGAGGTTTTCACCCCCGTATCTTTGACCCTGTAACTGGGGGGAAAAGGGGTCGTGCCATACCTCGTTGTGAAAATCTCATTAAGTTCTTCATGGCCCGCACAAATACAGGGTGTTTCAAATTTCGGATCACCCTGTATCTATTCCAGTTAAATTTCAGTAGATAGTGATTCAAATGTTGAGATAGGGACATGTAAGCCGTTTCGGCCAATAATGAATAGTTCTGACACAAACAAATCCCAAATTTGAAAATTTTCTATTCTGTATAACCCTATATCTCTTTTTATTTATTTCCGCTAGATCCCAAGTGTCATACATTGATGAAATCAGCTCTTCAGGAAAAATTCAAAAATGCATTAATATACAGGGTGTCTCATTCAAAAACATCCATCTTCAGCCGATATCTTCCCTAATAACACACTTATGTCCCATGGATATCCTTAGGACGTCCTGTCGTGACAATCAGGACGTCCATAGGACGTTCGAATTTGGTACCGTGGACGTCCATCGGACGTCTGTGGGACGCACAAATGTTCCACTTGAGAACCAACTAGGGACGTCCTTGAGGGATGTCCCTGGAACGACTATCGAATACCTTAATCCTACAGTATTCCTCATCAAGCACTACAGAGGACATCCTAAGGACATCCATTGGACAACCTTTCAGCAACGCTGAGGGATATCAATTGGATGTCCATAGGATGTCCCAGGAACGTACAAATTATTCTTGGATTTGAATTTTTCTGGGTCCCTCTAGTACCAGATCTTTCATAATTGATTGGGACATCCAGTTGAGTTGATGGTCCGTAGAAGGTCCCCAAAAAGTTTCCCAAGGATGTCCAATGGACTTACGTGAAGGACATTGACGAGGAGTACTTATAGCCTACGAGCAATCATCCGTCGGCGAGGTGTAAGTTAACGTCCTCGCAGGGACAACATATTGAAAGTACCGACTGGAACGTCCATAGGACGTTATTTCTAGGACATTTCGATCGTTATACGATCCTGGAAATATTGAGGACGTCTGTGAAGGAATTTATTATCAGGGACATTTCATGAGTGTCTAGAAGGAACATTATATGAGATATGAAGTCATGCCAGAATATGTACTACTCGGGACATCCGATGGATGTCCCTAAAGGAACGTTTAAAATCATATTCCATCAGGGACATGCCAAGGACGTCTTTGGCATGTCCGATGGATGTCCCTAAAGGAACGTTTAAAATCATATTCCATCAGGGACATGCCAAGGACGTCCTCGCATGGACATTCTACGATATGTACCACGTGGGACGTCTAAGAGATGCTATTTCTAGGACATTTGGAATGATGTACCAGCTGGGACATCCCGTGGACGTCCATGCTCGGACATTGCATGAGATGTACGGGATGGGACGTCTCAAGGACACTCATTTTTGGGTCGGGACATTCGGACGTGAATTGTACCAAATAGGGACGTCCCTAGGACGTTGTGTGCTATTAGGGTTGGAATTCGAACATTCTATAGAAATGGAAATAATTTTAAGTGATTGCTCTCATAAAATTTCATAACTGTTGTACTCCAATTTTTTTTATATACCTGACGGTTTGGCTAATATCGAAGGAGAACACACTATTGACTCACCCTGTATATAAAATTACTGATTTCGTGCCTTCAACATTCTTTTGACACCATTCGAAACAACAAAATATTATACAGGGTGAGTCATGAGGACTTGTACATACTCCTATAACGAATAGAGGCCCTTGAGGAGAATCCTGATTTTCATCAGAAAGTGTCTTCCTCACTTCTTTTCCAATATATAGGGCGAATTATGAGATTTGGCGGAAACATCTTTTGGTCATAACTTTCCAGAAGTTTCGTCGATTCGTCTGATTTTTCCATGGCATATTCCGCTACTACTCTTCAATCAACTGACTTATCCAGAATCTGGAAAATCCAGGACCGTTCTTAGAAAAATCTTGATAGGTCAGTTTATAGCAAAAAGTTCATCCTGTATATCGTTTTTGTGAACTGTGACAGGATATTTTCAAAGGTCACAAACAAACATCAGCAATGAAATATTTCAAATTGTTCTCACACTTTCACTGTAGTTTGAAAAAAACTATAAATTTCATGAATAATTGAAAATTTTACAAAAAATTTATTTATTCGGAAATAGATACTCAAGAACCAATGAATTTCACGGATAACACAGTTACATTTTCAATGCTTCAGCTCAATTGAAATCAACATATTCCATAACCATTTTCAGGTCTGGATTTAGTGATTTATTTTTTTGGGGAAGATGAATAATGATTACCCTGTAGATCTTTTTCGAATCAGTGGTTGGAGTATTTGAGAAAATTTTGATGTCCATCGGTATCAATAATTTTATGATTATAAGAAAAAACGATGAAAGTCTCAAAGTCTGTCGACCACGAAAAAATATTTAATAATAGTAGTGTGTAACTAGTTTCGGCCACAGGCCATCATCAGACACAAAATTGATGTTATCGAAGGACCTAGAAGATATAATTAACATGAAAAAGGAGTCAAAAAGAGAGTCAAAGAGTTGGTATACTAATCTCAGTAATATACACCGTGTCACAGCTGAAATGTCCCCCCTTGTAAAAAGTCAACGACGCGATCGAATGACTTGAAATTTGCTATTGAATGAATCGTAGGTATACAGGGTCACACCGAAGTGAACCTAAACTTGCCTATTTGAATAGGGACACCCTGTATATCATTCCATATTCGAGTAGAGTTCATTATTACAAATTCAACAATGCCGAATTTGATGGGATTACGAAGATATGGCAAAAAATAAAACGATTCAATGAAAAATTTGTATGATTAGATTTAATTATTATAACACGATTGAAATCGAATGAAAAGAAAATAATTAAAACCTCAACAAGAATGCATATTCTTTCAACAAGATGGGTGTCCTGCAAATAACTACAGACCCGTGAAGGACTATCTTCGCCATCGGTTCAGAGAACATCTAATAACCACCAATTGTCTCGATGGTGATAGCAACTGGCCAGCTCGGTCGCCAGACCTCACCCCACTTGATTTTTATTTGTGGGGCTACTCGAAACAACAGGTTTCTGAGCCGCCAATTGTATATATGGAAGAAATGGAAGAGGAAATCACGAATTTATGCACACAAATTGATAGCAACGTGATACTGTATTATAGGGACACAATGAACGTTATAAAAAAAGAGCTAGGAAATGTTTGCAGCAGAAAGGGACGACATATTGAGCAGTTGAGGTTTCAATTATTTTCTTTTCATTCGATTCCAATCGTGTTATATTAATAAAATCTAATCATAAATTTTTAATTGAATCGTTTTATTTTTTGCCATATCTTCGTAGTCGTTTAAAAGAATCCCATTAAACTCGGCATTGCTGAATTTGTAATAGTGAACTCTACTTGAATATGGAATAATTTACTGGGTGTCCCTATTCAAATAGGAAAACTTAGGTGCACTTCGGTTTGACCCTGTATACCTACGATACATTCGATAGCATATTCCAAGTAAGCATTATCAAATATACTGGGTTACCAAATTTGCAATCATCCGATCGCGCGGTTGATTTTCTACAGGGGGGGGCGGGACATTTTAGTTGGGACACGGTGTATATCAGAAGCAGAAATATTGTTCATCATCATCAAAAAGCCAAGGTCGAAAAATAAAATTGTCAATTCTGAATGTGAAGTAGTTTTAAATCTGGAAAAAGTCCAGTTGAACCAGATTAGCATAATATTAATGAACAGATACATAGGAAATAATAACAATCGGAAAGTTTCAAAAAATGTTCTCACGTGAGATTCATCAGGTTATGCATGATGCAAATGGAAGCTTAGACAGAATTCAGAATAAGAAACATCAAAAATCACACGAAACGTAAAACATGACAAAGAACAAGTGACACAAGTCAATGTCAATAACACATGACATACAAATAAAGATAATATAAATGACCAGGATAATGACAATGACAAGTGTCAAAAGTCAAATATGATAAAACTAATCGACATTGACAAACCCAATAAATTTTGAAAACAATGGGAACAAGAGATTGGGAGGAGAACAACAATAGACCAATATGGGTTATATATAATATGTTTTGATGATAATCATTGGAATTTTAGAGTACGAAAAATCAAGCTACGTTCAAAATTGGTTTGATCATTAAGACAAGTGGAATTAGGATCATTTATACATTTTTGAATTCCTAGAATTTCCAATAGGTTCAACCTGGAGCCTTTATTACAAATGTGGAGAAAATCCATGTTTTCAGATATATTGAAATTATGATTGGATTCAATTATATGGTTTGAGAAAGAGGAACTAGTGTTGAAATTATTAATGCTCCTCTAGTTCCTCTTCCTCAAACCATATTATTGAATCCAATCATAATTTCAATATATCTGACAACATGAATTTTCTCCACATTTGTAATAAAGGCTCTAGGTTGAACCTATTGGAAATCCTAGATATTCAAAAATGTATGAATGATCCTAATGCCACTTGTCTTGATTATCAAACCAATTTTGAACGTAGCTTGATTTTTCGTACTATCTGAAATTCCAATGATTATCATCAAAACATATTATGACCCATATTGGTCTATCGTTGTTCTCCTCCCAATATCTTGTTCCAATTGTTTTCAAAATGGGCGTGTACACCTTAGTAAAACTTTTAACTCAAACCGATTTTATAATGATCCTTTTATACATAAATAATGATTGACGACATAATTCGATCGAAAAATTAACTGGAATGTTTTATTTTTGGACATAAATAATAGAAACTTCTGAAAACGGACCCTCTTATGACGTAGAAACCTAATCTCGCCATAGTTGAAAGAAAATACCCAACGCCCGACGGAGACTGAGGCAACTGATATATTAATTCTTTCAACTGTGATCTCGCGCTAATTCACTCTGTCAGAAATTATGTATCATTCATTTCTGTCTGGAATAGTCTTGTTTCAGTGCTAGGGTTCTGGCGTCACATCAACGTCTAGTTTTCAGAGGTCCGAAAAATCGGGGATTTCAATAATTTTTTATAAAACGTAGGAAGCTCACAGCAAGAAACGGTTTGCGGTGGTGAGCTAGTTTGGGTGAGTTCTATCGAATTATGAAATAAGAATCTTTCGTGATATAAGCCCATTTATTTGGTTTGTCAATGTCGATTAGTTTCATCATATTCCACTCTCGACTGGTGTCACTTGTCATTGTCATTATTCTGGTCATCATTTATATTATCTTTATTTGTATGTCATGTGTCATTGACATTGACTTGTGTCACTTGTTCTTCGTCATGTTTTACGTTTCGTGTGATTTTTGATGTTTCTTATTCTGAATTCTGTCTTAGCTTCCATTTGCATTTTGCATAACCTGATGAATCTCACGTGAGATGATTTTTCGAAACTTTCCGATTGTTATTTCCGATGTATCTGTTCATTAATATTATGCTGATCTCGTTTTACCGGACTTTTTCCAGATTCAAAACTATTTCACATTCAGGATTGACAATTTGATTTTTCGACCTTGGCTTTTTGATGATGATAAACAATATTTTTGCTTCTGATATGTATTACTGAGGTTAGTATACCAACTCTTCGACTCTCTTTTTGACTCCTCAACCATGTTAATTTTATCTTTCAGGTACTTTGAATACATCAATTTTGTGTGTCTGATGATGGACTGTGGCCGAAACTAGTTACACACTACTATTATTAAATATTTTTTCGTGGTCGACAGACTTTGAGACTCTTATTTTTTTTTTTCTTATAAAAATCAATTGGACCACTTTGAGAAATATGGATGGTTTCCATGATATAATTTTATGATTTCAATTCACAGTTTTATCTTTTCGATTTGTTTTATTCAGTTAATTTGGTCATTTATCTTCCGTAATCGAACTATTATCCGCCTTTGACAGTATTGCCATATTGCTTCTGGAAAATAATTGTGAATGAACCTTCATTTTCTGTTTGACTATCTTGAATTATTTGAATTGATGACCATCAACATCTAAACAGATACCTTATCCGCTGATTTGAAAAAAATCTACAGGGTGATTATTACCCTCCACAAATGATTAAATCACGAAATCCAGGCCCGGAAATGGAAGAACATGTTGATTTTCATAGGGTTAAAGCATCGAAACTGTGAGCCTTACTTTTATTTGTGAAAGTTATGCATCGCGATGTCATTATTTTCGAATGAATAAATAATTTGTTGTCAAACTTTCGTCAATAATTCATTCCGTACATTCAATTACTCGCAATTGGAAAACATACCATTTGAACTCGAATATCTCGAGAACGACCTGTTGGAGTTCAAAAAACTTTCCACTGCTAGTTTCAGAATTGAATTACCTTCGCAATGATGTATAACACGACCCTTATTCCCCATTCAAATTATTGAGGGGGTTGCTCTGGGTAGTAGAGGGTTGAAGTATGAATAATTTATTTTGCGTCAAAAGGTGTCCCCCTCCATATGAAAATCGACCTGTTTCGTAATTTTGTTGAAAAATAATAATTCTGGGAGATATCGAGAGTGGATAGTCTTGAATGGACCACTCGGTATAGTAACTACGGCAAGAAAAATAATACGATAGAGGACAGCAAGGTTATGTTGTTGCTTCAACTAATTTTGATTTTTTGGAAACACCCACTTGTTCCGAAGTTGTTTTATTCATGAGGTTTTTGCGGTTACTAACTGTCCATAGTCATAACTACTAGGATTCAGTGTTGCCAATCTCCGGGAAATTTCCCGAATTTCGGGATATTTCATGGCGTTCGGGAAGTTCACCGGGAAATGGATTATTTCGGGAAATTTCCGGGAAATCAATGGTGTTGAAGATGTTTTTGTTATAGCACGTTATTATAGTGAATAAGTGAATTGCCGGGAACACTAATCTGCAAGTGATCGCTGATCACTGATCGAAGACGCATAGTAAATGAAAAGGCAATCTAACATGGACGTATTTGTTTGTGATTTGTTATTTCCTGTTATCAATTCTGATGCTTGTGTGGAACGGATTTTCAGTGACCTCAAAAATATTAAAACGGACCACAGGAGTAAAATGAAGGAAACAACTCTAACTTCTCTTATATATACCAAAGAAGGCATTCAAGAAAAAGGTGGTTACCTCAAGTTCAATCCAAGTAATAAAATGATACATGCAAAAATTTGGCAAAAAAAAAATAGTTGTGAAAATAGATTTTTCATACTTCTTATATAGTTTTGAGAATATGAGAGACGAATTTTTTATTTGAATTTTCGGATCCTATTCCGCACCTGATTATTTCCAATTATCAATTATTAAACGCATGTTACCTAAATAAATTATTCAATTCACATAGGTTTATATATATCTATCAATTTTTCATGAGATTGGTAGTTCATTTGATATGTTTGATACATATTCATATGAAAATATGGAAATAAAATTGGATGAGTCTGATTATTCTTTCTTCATAAATCTTAATTGGCCAAACGTTCCATTTTTGGAAGACAAATTTTCTTGTAATATGCAAGTTATTCGGTTTGTTTTTTGTGCTCAAGGACATTCCTTTCCACCTAGCTGAATGAATAGAAGTTACACATTATTCGGTTCATACCCAACCTTTTTACGTGAATGTAATGAACAAATAAGACAACAACGGTGATCCATCAAGCACAGGTATAGGTACATGTCATCAAATCCAATGAACTCAATATTGAGTTCATTGATCAAATCAAATGGTGGTAAGTTTGTTTTTTGTTTGGAGAAACACTTCATTTTCTATTACTATATAGCACAGCAATCATAGATCTAATATATTCGAGAAAAAAATTATGACCGGGAAAAACCGGGATTTTTTGGTTGGTTAGCTGGGAAATTTCATTCTGGGCGTCCGGCAACACTGCTAGGATTCTTAGTTTGGGTTGCTACTAATAGTTATTGTATAGCAGATTGATAGTATTTGTCGTAAATTGATGATATTTGTAGCAAATTGATGGTATTTGTAGCAGATTGATGGTATTTGTAGCAAATTGATGGTATTTGTAGCAGATTGATGATATTTGAATCAAATTAATAAATAAGTTGTCCCAACAAATAATGTAGTTATAATTACAAATAGTGTCTGTTACAATGAATATATGAATATACAGTAGAAAATATACAAGCTTTCTGAATATATTCTAACCCCTAGTAAAGCCCTTATTATTAGATAAGAAAGAAAACGTTTCGAACAAAAGATGTATGGTTTCACTAGAAATATTCCTTGAAGTCACCAGAAAAATCAAAAATGAAAAAATATTTCAACTCCTATTTAAAAAAACACACTTCGTTTATAATATGTGCTAGAATATATAGGATGTCACTGGTGATTTCAAAAGTTAAACATTCTATCTGATTTTCTCTTCTTGTAGGTACTATAAAAATAAAAATGATGTATTTAGTTCGGGGTAGCAATATAATCAATCATCATATTAGTTGATAATAGTTATTTATGTATCAAGGGCGTAAAGTAGGCGTTTATGGCCTGTGGCGTGAATAATCACAGCCATTACACGCTGAAGGCCATAAACGGATTTCACGCACGTGATACATACAAAATTTTATGCAGTAGTGGTTTATTTTCCGACTATAGATATAGATAAACTCATATTTTTCCCCGAATTCAATTTGTAACGTATGAATTCAGTGATCAAGTGAAGCGTGATGTTCATGGATGATTTACATATAAAAATTATCGTACGAATATTGCAATTATCGTGATAGTAAAACTCTTTGATCTCTAGAAGAGATTCATTCTTCAGAATTTCACAATATGCATACCCAGTATATATACCTACCTAATTTTGACGTTGTCAAGCAAGCTGATGGTTGAAAATATACAGGGTATAACTAAATAAGTGTACAACATTTAGGGAAGTGATTCCTCATCGAAAAAAAGATAGAATCTTTCATATAAAGAAACTTCATTGAAGCATCCCATGTTAAGATACAGCCCCTTGAAGGGGGTACATAAAATGTGATTAACAATTTTTTCCACGAGCACTGGAAAAGGTACAGTATTGAAATTGACCTGACATTTTCTACTACCAAAAAGACACGTTGTCAGTAATTTATTTGGTTTACCCCATGGTTAAATCCCTTTAATCATTTAACGCAGGTAGTAACACAAAATGACAATAAATCCAGTTTGCCTTGGTTTTTCATGAATTGATATGTGGACATAAGGAAACTGAGAACAAGGGGCGGTAAAGTGCACTTTACGGCCCGCTAGGACATGAAAAAAAATAATGCATGACAAATATGTGAAGTCTAACTACTCTGTTCTTGGATATATTTTTGTGCAAATGCTCAAGTATCGGAATATGATTAGGATAAATGAATTTAGGAAAATATGTTTTTTGTTTAATCCAACGGTAATATTCATACAAAATTATCAATCACAATTTTTTCGTACGTGTCACACTTCGACGATATATGGAAACTGTTAATTTTTGGAAGCCGAAAATATCAAGAAATAATAGGATGTGATGACAACGTGACAGTATATGTTTCTTTGTATATAATATATAACTCTATGGATTGTCAAAATATTCTGAAGTATCATTCGTTTGTTTTCGATTATTCAGAACATAATTCTTATGAAATATTGATATGATAAGTGCATGATAGACAATCAGTGTTTAGATAGAGAATCAATGATATCATGATACACTTGTTTTAATCAGTACTCCAACATTAGTACATTATTCAAATTAACTCTGTCACTTGAAAATATCTGACAATTTGATGATATCAAGATACACTTGTTTTAATCAGTACTTCAACATTAGTACATTATAAAAAATAACTCTGTCACTTGAGAATATCTGACAATTTTGAAGCAATAGGTGCTTATATAGCTGCTCCAGATTTCTCTTTAATATTTAGCTCTCGTTCTACCACCTTCTTCAGATGATTTGGCAGCTTCTGTGAATAATACTCCAAATATAATGCAAGCTACTTTTCCAATTGCTTCTTACAATGCGAAAGTATTACAGATAATTAGTTCAATTAATTTATATTCAATTCATCATATTGAGGAATCAGGTAACATTATTCAGGTGTTCATATATGTTTATTTTCAAAACGTTGTTCCTAGTCTCACTTTTTCCATCGACTTGACACTACCAGTAGTGCCTTCAACTCTATCAGGTGTACTGCTCTTTATGATTCCATACAAGATTCGATTCGATATTTGAGTTGATTTCCATGAGGTAGTCATATAACTTGATGTAATCAATCACTGATAATAATTGGAAATATTAATTGAAGTTGGACTATGAGATCAGGAGAGGATGCTTTGGATTAGATACACTGGAGATTTTTTTCATTTAAGCCCCATGTTAACGGTTTTGGAAGTTCTAATGGATATACAGGGTGAGTCATGAGGAACTGTACACGCTCCTACCACGAATAGAGGCTCTTGAGGGGAATGTCAAATGACCATCAGGAAGTGTCTTCTCCTCTACTTTAACAATATATATGGGGTGAATCATTATGAGGTCTGGTTAAAACTTATTTTGGGCATAACTTTTCGTCAGCCTCTTTGATTCGTCTGGTTTTTCATGATATATTCCTCTACTGGAACCTAATCGACTGACGTTTCCAGAATAAAAAAATCCAGGACCGTTTTCGGAAATTTTTGATAGTTCAGTTTTTATGAAAAAGTTCATCCTGTATATGGTTTTTGTAAACTGTGACAGGAAATTTTCAAAGCACACAAACGAGCATCAGGAATTGAATATTCGAAATTATTCTCACACTTTCACAGGATTTTTCAAAAAACGATAAGTTTTGAGCAGAAACGAAAGTTTGACAACAAATTTATTCATTCGAAAATAATTATTTGGCAACGCATAAATTCCGCGAATAAAAGTAAGGCTCACAAATTCAATGCTCAAGCTCAATGGAAATCAACATGTTCTTGCATTTCCAGGCCTTTATTTCGTCATTTCATTTTTTGTGGAGAGTGAATAATCCGAGGAATAATCACCCTGTATAGTAGATCTTTTCCGAATCAGTGGATGGAATATCTGTTTCGATGTTGATGGTCATCGATTCAAATAATTGAAGAGGGTCCAACAGAAAATGAAGGTTTATTCACGAATATTTTTCAAAAGCTATACTGAAAAAGCCGGATAATAATTCTAGTAGGAAAAATAAGTGACCAAATAAACTGAATAAAACAAATCGAATAGATAATACTGTGAATTGGAATCATAAGATTATCTATAGCGATGGCCCTCAACATTTTCACAGGTACCCAATCCACTAATTCGAGAAAGATCTACAGGGTGATCATTATCCTCCACAAAATAAATTATTATTGAATCCAGGCCTGATGATAAATTGATATGTTGATTTCCATCGAGCTGAAGCATTGAAAATGTAAGTCTCACCATTATTCGTAAAAGTCATCGGTTGCGAAGTATCAATTCCCAAACAAATATATTTTTTGCCATATTTTCGTTTTTTCATAAAATTCATAGTTTTTTTCAAACTGCAGTGGGATTATGGGGAAAATTTGGAATATTCTATTTCTGATGTTTGTTTTTGACCTTCGGCAATTCCCTGTCACAGTTCACGAACACGATATACAGGATGAACTTTTTGCTATAAACTAAACTATCAAAATTCTATGAATACGGACCTGGATTTTTCCGATTCTGAATAAGTCAGTCGATTAGATAGTAGTAGCGGAATGAATAACCCAGACGAATCGAAGAAGCTGTTGGAAACTTATGACTCAAATGTATTTTTGCCAAATCTCATAGTTCACCCTATATATAAGAAATATGAAAGACTATGGATTCTCGAACAAGAGAGAACATTTTTCAATACAGTTGTTGAATGAATCAATCCTATCATGCGAAACTTTTCATGTTAAAGGCAATCAAACGCATACTAACACTTACCCTACTTACTTTGAATACTATTATATATTCGAGATTATATTACTACATTTTCTATTCAGTCGATTTATCCATTTCTGAATGTGCTACCAACCTTGAGTTGATAATCAAAATGTCTAAACTAATATAATATACTTCCTCAACTATATTCTTGCCATTAGAAATAAGATAATTATAGTCCACAATATGTCTAATACTCACTTGCAAAATTGAAGTCTATTAAATAATCAAAGAAATGTCATCCATAGACAGTCCCCGTGAAGGACTAAATGGTGTTTCTGTTTATTTTCATAGGCCCAAAAATTTGTAAAACATGTATTATTTCCACTTATGTGAATGAACTTCTATTTTATTCTATTCTATTCTATTTTATATTGAAAAAGAAGTGAAGAATAAACTTTCTGATGGATATTAGGTAGATTGAAGGGTAGTAGCGAAATATGCCATGGAAAAATCAGACGAATCGACGAAACTGCTGGAAAGTTATGACTCAAAGGTATTTTTGCCAAATCTCATAGTTCACCCTATTTATGACAGTAGGTATTCCTCTCAGGGGCCACTATTCGTGGTAGGAGTATGCACAGGTCCTCATGACTCAGCCTGTATATCACTATACTTATCGTGAGAGTTCCTGCTGCCTACGTGAAATATCTTCTGGAAAACGCCCTAGCATCATTGCTCTACCTCACCAAAGATATAAGTTAATCACTTTATTTAATTAATGAATGGTAAATTTGTTGTAGTGTTCCTGATGATGAAATAATGATATTCAGAAAGCTTTGAAGAGTACCTACTCTTTTCACTTTGCTGCATTATTCCCTAATGAACCTATACCTTTTCAACTTCAATTTCGGAATCGGTAAGTTATATCTCGGAAAAAGTAATCTCGATTTCAGAAATGGTAAACTCAATTTCAGAATCGGTGAGATGAATTTCAGAAAAAGTCCATTCAATTTCATAAATGGTAAGTTGTATTTCAGAATTGGTAGGTTCAATTTCGAAAAAAAATCCTTATATTTGTTCGAAATGTTTCCCATTGTATGTGAGACTAACAACCATATTTACAATATTCAACTTTTCAAAAACAATTCAATAACATAATTATAATCTCAATTTAATCCACAGATGCCTTCCATCCGAATCGCTGGAAGATGGTGGCGTTGCACATGATTATAAGAATGCAAACACATTTGAGGTGTTATCATTTTCATTGAATGATCTGCACATTCTTCAAGACATCGCAGTCTGAATTCTATCTGGTTGAGCAATCTGTTCGGAACCCCAGCTATGACCCTTTGGTGATGCTCTTGCAAGAAGCTCTTCACTTCTGACTTGAAGGCACCCCATACAGGTATGTTCAATCTGATTCAACATAGGGCTCTCAAACACCGTTCCATCCACTGTAAACAATCTTCTCTTTTGCAATTAAAAACATTTCAAACATATAAAAGGATTTCATCTTCTGAAATTGAACCTACCAATAATAATTCTGAAATACACCTTACCATTTCTGAAATTGAATGGACTTTCTCTGAAATTCATCTCACCGATTCTGAAATTGAGCTCATCATTTTTGAAATCGAACTAATCAATTCTGAAATCGAGATTACTTTTTCCGAAATATAACTCATCACCGATTCCGAAATTGAAGTTGAAAAGGTATAGTTTCACTCAGAACTAGTCAGCAACTGTCACTTTATAGATAATAAAAAGCAACCGGATAGCTTATATGATATTATCTGTCTTCTGGAACTGTTCCTTCTACTAAACTTTGGCTCGTCATTCTCAGTTGTTTTTGGCACTTTCTCATCAGAAAGTACGCACCCATCAAAATCACCACTTGCTGTTTGGGCGATAATGACCTCTTTTTTGGATTGACGTCCTCCCATTTTAATAAACTTTCAATTGTTCTCGTTCTCCATTCACTTGTAGTTGAAAATAAGTTATGGTGACTAATTCAACTCCAGCTATTGGTACTTATGAGATGGCACTGGCAGGATCGCCATGTAATGTAAGGATTAATAGGTTCAAGTCAAGCACCACCCATGTACCATAATATGTCTTTATTATATCCTAGTACTTCAAAGACTCCCCAATTGAATATCATATCGTTGGTTCCCCAACACCAATGTTATGATTACCAATATATAAATAAGTAAATGTAAACATGTAAATAAAAGTTATTATACAGTATGATCATGATCGTATACCTACTACAAACCGAACCACAAGCTCAAATTTTTAAACTCAAGACCTACATCATGTTGTCTTTTCAGGTTTGCCTTTAGAGCTTCTCCTTCTCTACAAAGAAAAAAATTGAGGTGTACATTCTGGGCGACACAGATATTCATCTTCAATGAAACAATTCGTCCGAACGATGTACTTTTATTCACTTTTTATTCATCTTATAATAGTGAGATGCTTATGGAAAAATAGGTAGGTACTCTTAATAATTAGGCTCAAAATAGACCTTTGGTACTCAATATCATTCAAAAATATCTTTTCAAATTTTTTGTATCGTTTTTTTCTTCTTCTGATAGTGCTGAGACATTGATGAGCTCTGCCCACCCTGTACAATATATTGTGACATTTGAATGAGAATATATAATCACAATTTTGTATTCATTTGACTTCCTAATCCTGTGAGAAAAAAATGAAATTTCACTTTCACGTCAACAAAAAATCAATAATAATATTTGAATAAAAATTGATTGCAGTGTGTTATCCATTCTCCTAAATGAATATCCACATTTAATCACGTTTACTCTTGAATGAAAGCAAAAAACGGGAAAATATTTCAAATAATGCGAGCGCTTCCCATTGGCCGACATAAGATAGAAAGAGATTGGTATTCGTAACCACTGCGGGTTGCCTGAACAATATTTTTGTCTCACTTGTCGTTCACAGAGGATCTCATCCAGGTGTTCACATTGAGTTCATTGCCCTCAAAGAGCTCTAGCGTCCTCTGGAAGCGTTTTAAAACTAGTGCTGATGGGACAATTTTTCCATATTTCCATCTGAAGAATTACCTCCCAGAGTATACGAACGTTAGATATTCTGGGACACCCTGTATATTGATACGAGATCCATCAAGAGATTCATCGATTACTTCATCGTTTGCCGCACCTGAAAGTTACTAAAGGTGGATTTATGCACACCACCTTTTCATCAATCTTTTGCTTTCATAGCCGCCATTGAGTTCATTTTTATTTAGGGACTATGATACTTCAGTGCACCACCTCTTTTCAATTTAAACTCCTTTTTTCTGCAACCGACACAAAAGTCGTCCATTTTGAAACCAAAATTACCTCTTAAATTGACGTTCCTATTACTGACACAAAAATAGGTATGTTACTAGGCAACATATTCAGTTCCTAGGAGCTGAAGTTGAACTTTATTTCCTAGGAGCTAAAGTTGGAATTTAGCTCCTAGGAACTAAATAGGATGTACTGGACGTCATCAAGAATAAACAACATTGTGACGGTTGGTTATTTGGGTTGAGACGCATTCCTGATTTGTTTCCGATTTCAGCAGATTTGGCATTTCATACCCATGCTGGAGATATAAATACACCTTATTAAAGTTGACTATTGGAATTATAAACATCTCAGTTAAGTATTTTTGTTTAGATCAGGGAAACCCTCAAGATTCAAATACTTGCTCGATCTATATTTCATTCGTTATCTCGGGATGGATCACTTGTTTTTGAATAATCACGGCAAGCAATAGTTTTTTGTCTCAAACAATGATATTGTTTAGCTTCATTTGATTTTCAAGTCAAACACAGTATAGTATGGAGAGGAATAAATAATCACTATTATCATTGTTGATATGCTCACTATAACCTAACATTTTCCACGTCTTGTTCCTATACCTGGCACTGGCGCGGTATTTGCCATTAGAGCACCTGGTCCATACACGAATGTCATGTCATGTATTTATATTGAAACTACAATTCGAACATCCTTGAAAACCTAACCTGCTGTAAATGCAGGTAGAATAATCTCACCACACGGATTATTTGTCAATATTTGTTGCATTGCATACATATGGCACGGCATTGGTGGTTACTTCACATGTTCATTTGAGTTGATTGTTTCATTTGCAGAAAAAATAGCATGTTTTATTCGGATCGAAAGTGACTGTTCGACTCTCAAATTTTGCTTTCGCTCGGCTTCGCTAAACGCTCCGTCTCGCAAATGCAAAATTCGCTCGTCAAACAAAGTGTCACTTTTGATCCTAATAAAACAATCTACTATTCTTGATCGAAACATAGTCCTCAGCGTACTTAGCCCGATGTTATAACATTGAGTGATCACATAAATACAATAAGAAACATTCAGTCATTTTGTTTTCGTATAAGTATAATTATAATTTGAGCATACGACTAAAATTTTCAGAATTTCTAACTAGATTTTGGCAAAAGAAGAGAAAGAAATTGTTTGTCTGACTTCTGACAGAATCGCGCTTGCGCAAGTCACAGTTCTATTTGTATTTGTCGTTAGGAGATGAAAGTTGGTCATCTTTCAGCAAATATGAAATGAAAGATAAAATACAATTTGGGTGCAAAAATGAATGTACAAGAATATCGAGTTTTATCTTATTATTGAAATCGGCTAGGATTCTGAAATAACAGATTAATGGAAAAGTGGTGTGCATGAATCGGCCTTAAATCACACTTATTCGAAAACTGAAATCATTTGAATCATCTCCATGCATGGGCATTCTGCATGGCAAAACATGAAGCCAACCAGTGTAGAACTAATTTGATGAGAAGTCATGAGAAGTGAACTTCCCTATTCCTTGCAAACCTCTAAATCTCCTGGTACAATAGGAACGTATAAGCAGCTTTGATCATCTGAAAAAATACGAATATCAAAACAAAGTGAGCAGTACAATCCATATTTCAGACTAACGTTTACAATCAGATCGTTGTCGATCACTCGAATGTTGCCCATGTAAAGTACAAGTGGTCTTTGCACTCTGGCCATCACAATCGAAAGACTTCTCACCACTCCAGAGCTTTGGTCGTACCAGTTACTCTTGAATATCCTCACGCTCAAATTTGTGCTCTGAAAATGCATTCCACTATCTCAGTTGATCGAAACTAGAGTCACTGGATGTATTTTTTTATCGCTTGGAGCGCACGAAAGGAAATCCCTATAATGTTCAAAGAACATCGTGCGTTCCTAGGGAGGATATTAGGGACAGGAGGTAGGTATTGGGATTTGTTTTGAACTTCTGGAGATTATATGTTGTTGGGAATACACCCAAGTAGCACACATATATTGGGACAATATTGGTGCAAAATCACGAAAATATCGGCAAAATATTGTGGAAGTGATATTGACGAGAAAAAAATGTAGACATTCGGCGATATAGGTACAATATCAGTTTCCAGATGTGGGTATTGAAACTCAGCATATTGGTTGAATATTCGTGGAGTTATTGGTCACAAAATGTTATATCAATATTTGCGAGAAGTTATTGGTGAAAATTTGGTAAAATCAGTGCAATATTATATGGAAATATCAGTGAATCATTGAAAATCGTCATGAAAGCTATGTTGTCTCGAGAATATCAGTGAATCATTGGAAATCGTCATGAAAGCTATGTTGTCTCGAGAATATTGGTAGAATGTTTTCATACCAATATTGCTGAAATATTCGTGGAGTTATATTGGTCACGAAATGTGATATCAATATTGCTGATGAATGAATAGTGAACATTCGACAATACTGGTGCAATATTGGTTGGAAATATCGGTACATTATCGAAAATTATTATGTGGCTTCAAAATAATATTGGAATATTTTCATACCAATATTTGCGAGTTATTCGCATCAGGAATAATCACAGAGGTCAGCCCAGCCGTAGTGCAATGGGGGAGCCTTGCCCTGGGGAAGCCGCCTTGTTGATCACGGTAAACCCCTACTCCAGGTTATAATGCTTTTCAATCGTCTACAGCCAATATTCATATTCTCTCGTCTGATCGGCAATGGGAGAACGTTACCAATCATTTATAGCGCCATCTATCGACATCGGTATGAGAGTGCGTGATATGTAATTAATATCGAAATTTCGATATCGATATGTATTTTCAAAACAATATGTGAACAATATTGCTCACATGATATAGTGAATCAGATATCAGCCCATATAAGATGATATTATTTTCTGAATATGGCTGGAGAACTATTCAACCGATATGCAATTGAACTCGAAAATACAGTATTGAATTGCCGTTATTGATATTCATTGATTGATTGATATAGTTGAAACGATATCAATCAATTTGAGTAGAGATGATGTTCTGAATATCGTCAAAACAATATTCAAAAATGATTCGACGAACTCGAATATACAATATTGCATAACCGGTTCAGAGAATCGACATGGGGAGAATGTTCAAATTGCGATATTGGTTATAATTGTTGGAAACAATATGTATACGATATTTTTCGCATGATATAGTTGAAATGATATCAATCAATAAAGGTGAATTCGATGTTCCGAATATTGTTGAAACAATATTCATCCAATTTGCCGTCGAACTCGATTACACAATATTGCATAACCGCTTCAGAATCGACATGGGGAGAATGTTTGAATTGCGATATTGGTTATAGTTGTTGAAAACAATATGCATACGATATCTTCCGCGTGAAATAGTTGAAATGATATCAATCAATGTGCCGTCGAACTCGAACATACAATATTTCATAACCGCTTCAGAATTGACATGGGGAAAATGTTCAAATTGCTATATTAGTTATAATTGTTGGAAACAATAAGTAAACGATATCTTCCGCATGATATAGATAAAATGATATTAATCAAGATAGGTGAATATGATGTTTCGAATATTGTTGAAACAATATTCAACCAATATGCCGTCGAACTTGAATATACAATATTGCACACCCGCTTCAGAATCGACATGAGGAGAATATTCAAATCGCGATATTGGTTATGAATGTAAGGAACAAAATGTATACGATATCTTCCGCATGATATAGATAGAATGATATCAATCAAGATAGGTGAATATGCAATATTGAACCAATATGCCGTCGAACTCAAATATACAATTTCGCACAAACGCTTCAGAATCGACATGGGGAGAAAGTTCAGATTGCGATATTGGTTATAATAATTGTTAGAAACAATATACAGGGTGATTCACATAAGAACCGACATAGAGCAGGGGCATGTAGGGGGTCCCAAAATATGGCAATTTAACGCAACTTACCTCTATACCAAGTTGCTTCCCTAAGGAGTTATAGGCTTTGAAAGTGAAGTTATAAATTTTAAAAAAATATCAATATCTCCGTTATTTTTGCATTTAAAGCAACCAAATTTGGTACACCTTGTAGATGTATTTAGGGCATTACTTGACAGTGACTAGAGTTCAATTGAAATTTGTAATGGGGGTATACCGGGTGGCGCACCATTAATATTCAACAGAATTTTGTTAACCCTTGATGGATTTTGAAAATCTTCGCTTCTTTGAGTGGGCAATTCAATTCTGAAACTTTTCTTACTCAAGTAATTTTTCGAAAAACCTCATCATTTTCATCAAAAACTCGAATAACTGAAAACGCGCGCTCTAGGTGTGTTATTTAAAATCATCGAAAATTCAAAAGTTGGCTATGAGAATAAACGTACAACAAAAAAGTAGGTCATTACTTGTGATCAGTAGAAATTGGCTGACAAATTATCATTTAGATACGTAACAAAATACGTAAAGTAAGTACAGATACTGAAATGTGAAAAACTGGGATTGACAACTAACCAAAATAAACACAAAAAACTTGAACAACAACCAGAACAAACAATTGTTTATCGATTAATTACTTAATTGAACAACTTACTCGCTCCATTGTCAAGTTTGACGTTTATTCTCATAGTCAACTCTTGAATTTTCGATGATTTTAAATAACACACCTATAGAGCACGCGTTTTCAGTTATCAGAGTTTTTGATGAAAATGATGAGGTTTTTCGAGAAATTACTAGTCTAAGAAAAGTTTTAGAGTGAATTGCCCACAAAACAAAGGTTTTAGAATTGAATTGCCCACAAAACAATGCAAAGATTTTAAAAATCCATGAAGGGTTAACAAAATTCTGTTGAATATTAATGGTGCGCCACCCGGTATACCCTCTTTACAAATTTCAATTCAACTCTAATTACTGTCAAGTAACGCCCTGAATACATCCACAAAGTGTACCAAATTTGGTTGCTTTGAGTTCAAGAATAACGGAGATATTAGTTTTTTTCAAAATTTATAACTTCACTTTCAAAGCCTATAACTCCTTAGGGAAGCAACTTGGTATAGAGGTAAGTTGCGTTAAATTGCCATATTTTGGGATCCCCTACATCATCATCATCATCTCTATGTCGGTTCTTATGTGAATCACCCTGTATATACAACTCTGTTGTATCGACATCTGTAATATTATATGTATAACATTTATAGATATGTTTTTCAACACATTGTTAAGGAATTTTACAACCAATATTGCTCCAATATTGTAGCTGACAATCCATATTCAGCTCAGGTTGAACCAATATTCCACCAATATTATCATTCCAATATTGTATGTCCAATATACTCTCATATTGGACCGATATAATTTTCCACATATATGCCCAATATGAAATCAGGTTCCAGTTGATATGATGTGCTACCTGGGAAGTGTCCCCATCGACATTGAAAGTGACCTATTTTTTCGATTCTTCATTTTATATACTGGAAGGAAGATATTAAGGGTGAGAAGTTTTCTAATTGACACGGCATATTTCGGAAACTACTCGACAGAAAATGATATACTAGGATACCGTTGGAAATCAAATTGGACGTCCTTCAAAATGATGTGCCACTAGACCGTCCTTTTCATTTGAAATTCTGAGGGTAACATATCTACCCCTCCTAGGGGGTTGAAACTATTCATTTCAAGTGTCCCCCTTGAAAATTAAACTGACGTATCTTCTTTATTCTTCATATTACCTATTTACTAGAAGGGAGATATTGAGATATTGTATGCTAAGTCTCAGATATAAAAATTTCTGTGATGGAACATGCAACATTTTGAATGTAGCAGGTAGTAGTGTAGTGTAGTGATGAAACATGTGGTAAGTGGGTCAGTAATTCTATCTATGCTATTTCTCTGTGATGGAACATATAATACATACAGGGATGTCCTAAGTACGTTCCATTTTTGTCACGCGGTACGAGGACATGATTGAAACATCCAGAGGATGTCCCGCAGTGGTTGTCCGGTGGACAACCCGTCTGGTACATTCACAGGTTATTCGTGTCCTTTGAATATCTGACATCCATTCCCATCAAAGTTTGGATTCCATCAAATTTTATTTGAGATTTCAAGCAAATTTTTTTCAATAGCCTCAGAACTTCTTGAGAAGTGGCCATTCCGCAAAAAAAAATCGTTGTTGCATAATGCTTCTCATTTGAACACCCAACAATGATAAAAAATAAACCCAACTCCTAACAAAAACTTGTATTCATTTACGTTTTTGTGGTTTTGTCCTGTTTAGCTTCGGAAATATCTGAATGATTGGTGATGTGGCATTTTTGAACGATGTCAACGTTGACCGCACGAATACAATACTACTCGAAATATTCGTGAAATAAATTACCTCTGGTGTACGCACTCCAATCCTTTCCTTTTATACAATTTCTTGATTTTCGCCTACTTTGATAAACATTACATAGCGTGGGTGATTCTCTCTGAGTTTAGTCTGGTTCCGTACCAAAATTACAGGCATCAATGTGACAATTGTGACCAATGAAGATAGGGATTACATTTTGCGATTTAGCTGCATCAAGGTTGGTAGAACTGATGTTGATCATAAGTCCTGGGAATCACGCCATCTAACATTCGATATGTGAACCCCACGTCATCGTCTGATATTGAATTGTTTATATCAAGAACCAGTCTGACGAAACAAATAAAGACTGAGCGCACCATAGGTTTATTTCATCAATCTCGAAATAGTCCACCGTGCGAAACCACATTGAATATACTGGGTGAACAACTATAAGAACGGCTGTCATATTTATCTTTCTCCCAACTTTGATAGTTGATATCTTCCGTTGGCGAAAAGCTATCATGTTGCGGGTTTCGTTGGTCTTTTGAGATTTAGTTTCTCTATTTTTTTTATCGCTTGGAGCGCACGAAAGGGAAACCCTATTACATCGTTGCTGAGATATGGCCGACAGCCGTTCTTAGTAGTTCATTCGGTACATACAGGGTGTTCCAAAAATACCTTACCCCCCTTGCTAGGGTAGGTAGAACATTGCAAAATAAGTTGGGTTTGCTCAGTAAAAAAATGTCGTAAGGTGTTGAAAATATTATTTTTTACACATTCTTCACGATCATGTTGAAACTACTGACACCATTGTGATGAAATTCTGTAGGGGTGTTTCTTGGAATCTGACACATCGCATGCATTTATTTTTATATCTGACTCTCATAGAGGGCGCTAGTTACACGGTTCGTACCCAGTAATTCTGAACATAGGTTTTTTGAGGTTAGATTTCTTAATCCAAATTTGATGTGAACTTAAACATCATTCAATTTCACACCAAAGAGGTACTCTTGGTGAAACTACCCAGGTAGAACACTAATATTGGTTCAATATTGAGTCAATAAATGGTGAATGTTGGGAAAATATTAATTTCAATTATTGGGTTAATAAATCAATGTGAATATTCTGGAATCTTGGTGCTATGTTGGATTTCAATCTTGTTTCGATATGCTCTATCCAATATCGAGTTAATATTCGTATACAAGATTGGACAAATATATGATGCCAACTTATAGAAAACTGGTTTCTTATAATTTTCATATGTGAAATCGATATTGAATTCATATTCCCCTACTATATTGGCTAAAATGAGGATGTGATTTTTTTGCAATATTATCTTCATGTTGAATTATAATGTTCAACCAATATTGAATTTCGTTTTTCAACAAAACTCGAAATCAAAATTCGAATTCGAAGCCATATTAGCCTCATTAAAAAATTGCGATATTTGTACAATATCATATCCATTTTCGTTTCCTGTATCCCAGAATACTTAGTTTGCAAGTTGAACGAATGCGGTATTTGATGTCTCTCAGCAGTCGTTTGTTGGAGGCGTGCTAGTGGCGCCAGCTGTTATAACGTAGCTCAAATACTAAGAGAAATATCACGAATATCGATTCGATATTAGAAATCCAATGTCAGTGCAATATTGGTACTTGCATATTTCATTAGTTATATTGATACAATATGTTTTCCAAGATTGATTCGATATTGGGAATACAATATCAGCCCATCATGAAAATTGACATATTGTATTCGTTAATATTTCGCCAATATCAAATAAATATTGGCAAACTGATATCGGCTGGTCACAAAATTTCAATGTTATTACAACATTGGCACTGGATTGATTATTGAATATCGAAATGATATTGAATCACCAATATCAGTGCAATATTGCTGGACAACGAAGAGCAATATTCACCAACCATCATAAATCTGATATTGATGCAATATTTTTTTCCATGATTGATTCAATATTGTAAATACAATATTAGCCCAATCATGGAAATTGACATTGTGATCGTCAATATTTCACCAATATCGAATAGATATTGGTAAATAAATATCGGCTGGAAACAAAATTTCAATGTTATTACTACATTGCTGGACAATGAAATGCAATATTCACTAACCATCATAAATTGGATATTGAGTCAATATTTTTTTCCAAGATCGATTTGATATTGGAAATGCAATATCAGCCCATCATGAAAATTGACATATTGTGATCGTTAATATTCCTCCAATATCAAATAAATATTGACAAATTGAAATCGGCTGGTCACAAAATTTCAATGTTATTAAAATATTGGCAATGGATTGATGATCGAATATTGAAATGAAAAATTGGTTTGATATTGGTGCAATCTAGTAATTCCATATTCAATATTCGAATATTGGGCTAATATGAAACCAAGTTCTAGCCAATATGATGTTCTACCTGGGTAGATACTGTGTGCCGTTTTCGGAATATTTCGATTTGAAAATGATGAAGTGGTAAATGTTGCTGGTATAAAGCTATGTATCAGAGTGAGTATTATGAAAAATAATCACCTATTCATTGAAAACCAAAAACAACAATACATTTCTGATGCAAAACTCATTGATTTAACAATGAATCACAAGAATAACATCGAGACAGATTTGTTGTATCTTGAGCAGAAATTCTATGCTACATAGGTAAATTCATGTCAAGAGTTGTGAGACATAATTGAACATCACTCAAATGACCTAACAGCAGATCCTCAACTGTTCAGAAAAATAATTCATTCTTAAAAAGGGAATATAGAATCGTGTATTCCTCGAAACGTAGGACATTTTGAACACATACTCTAACTGATTCAATATTTCATGTTTCTAGTCAAATATCTGTTAATTTTCTACTCATGATTTTTTGTTTCATCAATAACTTCAGCACAAGAATAATTTTATTGATTTTGATCCTGAATAAATAGGTAATTCAACTCAATTAAATTCATTTTATACCACCATCAATACTACTCCGTTATTTTCAAATCAAAATATTCCGAAAACGGAACATAGTACCGAGATTCACCAGGTGTTTTGGTATAAAATAGAATGATGTTCAAGTTCATATCATATTTGGATTGAAAAATCTAACCTCAAAAAAGTTATGTTCAAAACTACTCGGTACGAATCGTGTAACTAGCGCCCTCTATGAGAGTCAGATATAAAAACAAATTCATGCGATGTGTCAGATTTCAAGAAACATCCATACAAAATTTCATAACAATGTAGCCAGTAGTTTCGGAATAATCGTGAAAAATGTGTAAAAAATAATTGTCTCATGAAAACGGACGCCGTTACCACATTTTGTCACTTAGCAAACCCAACTTATTTTGCAATGTTCTACCTACCCTAGCAAGGGGGTTATGTTCTTCTGAAACACCCTGAATGATATGACTTCTATGGGTTCAACAACAAATCAGTGCGGGATTATCCTTATTCCTCTATGAATCAGCTTTGTACGATAATTCACAGGTAGCATAATTATTATTGGCCAATGGAGTGAGTTGCGTGCCTGATAAGCTAAAGGTCTGGGGTTCAGATCCCAACTCCGCCTTTTTTTTATTTCGGAGAGATGCCCCTGAAATATCCTTGAGAAGTGCTATACGGATATCCTTTGTTCGGACTTGGTACATCTCAGAGACGTATTAAAAGGACATCCCTAGAATGCCTGTTTTTGTGACACAAGATATCCCATGGACGTCTCCATTAAAAATGAATGTCCCTGGTACGTTCAAGGAACGTACTCGTTTTGTTAGGGTTCGGAATATAGGTACAGTGTGTCCCACTTACCATGCTCACCATGGGTATCTTTTCAACGGTGAGAGATACGAGGTCGATTAAATGACACCAAATGTGGAGTTTGTCAAGGCCAACTATAATGTGAAAAAATATTCTGATAAAATCTATTCGTTTTTGTTTTATACGCAAAAAACAGATTTTGATCATTTTCATGTCTCCTTCGTAACTTCTTTATTGATGAAAATATTCAAATAGGAACTCCATATTCTCATGGCAGTTTTTCAAAGTGATCAGATGATATGTTGCAGTAATAGTTTTGTGTTGATAACAACGGAGTTATCGTCATTTATACAAAAACAAAAAATTATTTGGAAGCCGCCATCTTGAATTTTCGGATTTTAACAAGAGAATCATGATATCCGACCTCAAAAACCCCCACTCAACAATTTTGAATGAAATCGGACCAAATCTTGTCCGCCATCTTGGAGCAGCCTTTTTTTTTAATTTCAACAAACGTGGGGCGCCATGATCATAAATTATCTATTCCGGTTCTCTGGGCGCCAACTAGCTCAGTCGTTCAGCTAATAATTGAAACTGTTTTTTGGAATTAACTTTATTTCCACTATGAAACAGGAGAAGTCGTGGTGGCGTCAACCCTAATGATCTCTGACTCTCGCTCTCCCATTGCCTGGCAACAGTCTTTGTACAGTTCTACTATCTTTTTAGAATGATTATAAAGGATGTTATTTCAAACACAACTATTTACAAAATCAAGTCTGCATATGAATCATTCAATCCTATAGCACTTTCTACAACAGTATCTCTCACCGTTAAAAAGATACCCATGGTGAGCATGGTAAGTGGGACACACTGTATAGCAGCCCAGCAAACACATCTGTTATATTTACATCACTGTTATATAAAATCAACGGAACTTTTTTATATAGAATATTTACGTAAATATTCCATAATACTTCTGAAATATGTGAACCTACTATTTATATAAAATATTTACGTAAATATTCCGTAACAATTCTGAAATATGTGAACCCCATAATTATATAAAAATGTAACGTAACCATGATGTAAATGATATGTGACAATTTGATATCAATATAAAAGCTTATATGATAGCTACATGACTTTACTAGGACTCTCGGCCGTAAATTCTCTGCAGACTTGATTCTTGATTCTTGATTCAATTAAAGGATATTCGTTGGGATGATCAGTACCCGTGGTCTCGCGCTGTAATGTTCCCCCACCGCGATGATTATTATTTTTCGCTCTCGCACTGTAGCGTTTCTCCGTGACCACTCTGAGGTTATAAGTAATGAGTGAAGACTTGGAGACTGAAAGCATTTTCAGTATTTTCTTACTATTCCGAGTGATTTTCTTGTTTTCACCAATTTTCTGCGCTGCAGTGGTCCCCCATCCCACATGCCATCCTTCACATGCCCAATTCCTATTGGTCGACTACTTCGAGGTTATGAGTTATAATATAACATTGTTATAATTATAAGTGAAGACGAGACCATAAACAAACTACACTGAAGGCATTTTCGGTATTTTATAACTATTTCGAGTGTTTTTCTTGTTTCTACCTGCTGTGTTTGATGAATTAAACTGAACTAAAAGTGTTAATATGAATAAGTGGAGGTGAGAGAATAAATAAACATGCCTTGAGATTTTCCTAACCTCTGTGAAAACCACAAGAAAGAAATAGTTACATATCTATCCTGGACCTCTTAAATATGCCTAGAATAAATGATGAATCTGGTGGGTATTGATAGAATCCGAGGTATAATCTGGTCAAACTCCAATTCTCATATGAAATTAAACAAAAGCCAGTGATTGATTATGATGGCTGATGAAAACCCCAGTGAAAACCCCAAAGTGCCACACATTCTGGATTAAAGTTATTATTATTGGTTATGGAAATTTAATCATTTTGTCAGTGATTATTATTTTTTGTTTCATAAATAAGTTCATGAAGAACCCCAATAAGATGAATCCTGAAATGAATACTTTTCCAGGTAGGTACATCTTTTCAAAACTCAAGGTGGTAAAGATGGGAGAGACTATCTATATAGGGGCCACACAATGTTCCTGGTAAGGGCAGAGGGGAAACATTGAAGTCAGAGATTTGAAATCAATCGAAATATCATTATCTGGTAATATATATTTTAGATTTTAATTTGAAAAATGAAAAACAAAGCAATATTTTTTCAGACTCCATCATTATCACACACCCTTCGATATCTTACTCTGATAGATAAACCAGCAGGAAGGTGGTTCTGATTTAGTCACCAGAGGTTAAATGGAGGCTTGAATTGGGTTGAATTGGGAGATCAAGAAGAAATAATATATAATTTGATTACTCACAATTATGATTTTTTGAACTTTTGAAGTATACATAAATTGTCTCACTATTTTCAAAGAAAAATAAAGGTCATGTTTTTCATTTGATAGTTGATGTTGTTATATCATATTCTATTCAGGACATTCTATTTTATTCGATTTGAAGATTATTCAGTCTATAATTTTTTGACAATTTTTTTGTTTTAAAGTTGGCAACTGATCAATTATACTGTGTACTATAATGCATAATATTATTTGGAACAGAAAGTCTTAGAAATTTTCGAGCAGAGTTTTTTTGTACATGAGGAGAATTGAAGTGAATACTGAATGATATAGGAGATAATAAACCATCAAGCATTTTATGACTAATCTGTGTGTTACATTTTCCCACACAATCAAAAATTGCCAAATAACTTCTTTTTCACACTAGCCCACTTCCAACTCTCATGCACATTTCTATAACCATATATCATCATCAGTAATATCAGTATAGATATTATGGAGTGTAGAGTTTGGATCACCTACTGAGATGATTGTACTTAGTTCAATATGTGCATATGCCTGTGAAGTGAGTTAGTGAAGTGAAGAGGTTATTCGTGAAATTCCGATATTCATTTCGGATATTAGTCAAGTAGTTTCATCAATATTATATTAAAATGGAGTTATATTTGTAGCCGACATTTTTACATAATAGGGATGTAAATTTTACATAACATCTAGAGAATGTTATGTAATATTTATGTCAGTTTGTTATATACGTAACGTCTTATTTATAGCAATGAAATTATATAAAATATATATAAAATAGTGACATAATTGTTACGTAATAATCATGTAGTATTTGTGGCGGACATTTCGCCATAACAGTGATGTAAGTCTTACATAACATAGTTACATAACACGTATTGTCAATTATGTAACACTTATGTCAATTTTACATAATTGTGTTTGCTGGGAGTGATGGAATCTCTGATCCAAATGTTATGAAACATATGTGATGAGTTTCAAGTGAGTCTGTGATTTCATCTTGCTACCTTTATCTCTAATTGGAATATTTCTGTGTTGAAACATGAAACATTTGTAGAAATAGGACTGATGAATCAAATGTGATGAGTTTCAAGTGTGTCTGTGATTTCATTTGAACTGGAGATAAATGCTTCATCTCTGACTGGAACATCACGTTTCGGTTATACTTACCTCTGATGATAACTCATTGGCATTATAGTAGAACATGCTAACATGAAGTAGTAGCCCTATCACCATGGACTGGTAAAAAATGATTTCTTCCTTATTTGTTGCGTGTATCACCTGTAATTCGACAAGATACATTCATTAGATTCGAGAATTTCTGCAAATGTTTAACTTACGTTCAGAAGCGACACTGTTATATGATAAGATTTGATCAAAAACTCTCCTAATAAGTACCATTTCAAGGATTTCTGGACATCTTCAACGTATCTAGAATTGAAAGGATAACAATGAAAATTCTAGTGGTTTCCTCGCAATATTATAGTGATTCTTCAGATGTAGTGTATCAAGCATTCATCTGTAGATACTGACATACTCTAATGTTAATTTGAGAAACGTATCATCTCCCATTTCAAGGACACTATACGAGGAATACAGATTTGATTGAATGGGGAAACAGTGGCACGGGTAAAGAAGCAACAAAATTACTCTTAAATATCTCTGATATGACTTCTCGTTTTATGAGTTATTTCCAAGAAACATTGTTTCTTGATTTTCAATACCATATTATTTTAGCAATATAATGAAACTTGAGAAGTACCTTCATACAACTTATGCTGATGCTCTTTAATCTAGCATCATCGATTTTCTGATCGCCTTTGCGTAACTATCATCAACTTCACTTTTTCAAACAAATACGGCCCTGATATTCCGATATCTGATTCGGATAGCCCTTCACATTCTGGTCTCATTGAAATAATACATATTTGTGGTTCTTTAGGCGTTTCGAGCTTATTTTCACAATCAAGGCCAGGTAGCCGTGCGGACAGAATGTCAATATTTTAATCCACACTCGCTTGCCGGTCGTGGGTTCGATTCTTAGAGACTGCAGACATTTTTCTGATGGCCCAAGAAAGTGTTTGTGATCACACGTTGAAAGTTTAGGCCCCCGTCATTCCTTGCTCGCACAAGACTCTCGAAGACTTCTGAGGGTGCTCGTGAGGAGACAACCGATTGACGGATAAAACAATTTTAAAACAAAAACAATTTCAAAAAAATCAAGACATTTTTGGAATACGGACCTGACGTCTCAAATGATATGGAGAAAGCCCTGGAAAATTCGACACTGGCGGATTTTCAGGATTGTTATTGATTCCATCAAGATGGTACCACAGTATCCCAGGCAGCACAGAGAGGTCCGAAAGATATCCTTCCAGGACATTGTAGTGCCTTTTGTAACTTCTTAAGACATCGCCGAGAGCGCTATAACTCCTCCAAATGTCCACCACTCAGGCTGAGCTCAGCGAGGTCACAATGCCCTCAGGCGAGCACTTTGAGATATTTGCATCAATCGCCACTAGCGAGGTCTTGAAGTGCTCGCGACTACAAGCTGTTTGAGAATTTTGCAACCATTGCCTTGTGACGAGGATATTGGGAGATTTGCATTAATTGCTATTGGCGAGGTCTTTAAGTGCTCGCGACTACGAGCTTTTTGAGATATTTGCAGACAAAGCCTTTTGACGAGGACTCCAGGAAATTCTCATTAATTACTGATGGCTCGCAAGTATGAGTTGTTCAAGAATCCGTGCACATCGCTTTATAACGAGGCCATCAAGAGCGATATTCGCATCAATCGCCATATGATATGGTATGGTATTCAAATTTTGAGAGTCATTGGTTATCAGCATCAGTCGCATGTCGACGAAGTTTAACTAGCACCAGCTATATTTTTTGGGGTAAAGGTAAATTTTCTCGATAATAGTTTTAATGCCAAAGATAAAATTACCAAACTTTAGGATTAACTCATTGAGTTCCAATTAAAACAATTGGATGTACTTTTGTTATATTCAGTGTATGGCAAACTGCCAAAGGCTATATAGTACCGTGAACCGGAGCTACATCGAACGATATTTCTAATTATATGCCCTTATTCTTTTGTTAAAGGAAATTGAATCTGACGACCTAATGCATTCTATAGCAAGACATAGATCAAGTGAACATTTCCACTTGAAAACATTTTTGAGAAGTTGGCCGGGTATTCATTGAAAAAAAAAGGTCGTCCGATAATTACGCACGAATTTGAAGTAGGTAGATATTTGATTCTCTATATCCTACCTGAATTGAAACACTTTTCTCTGCAAAATTTTAAATAATCTTCCATGATGGCGGGGAGATAATAATATGACATGTTGAACAAATTCACTAAGAGAGTAAGAAAATGTATAGTATCTATATCTATCTATAGTAAGTATCTAGTACACAATTATTATTATAAATTACCCATTGATATTTATGACGGTCTGATGTGATGAAATATTGCAATTTTTGTTTTCCCATTTCATGTTAATACTGGGTGTCCCAAGTTATCGTATAGGTACATGCAAAATCTCGCTTATTTGACAAGATGATCAAAAAATAGTAGAAATTGCTCCAAATGACATCAAAATACTTTCCTTATGACTTGATTGTATTAGAGTAAACAGCCCCTTGGTAGCTACTCCTCAATTTTTATTAAATGGATTCCCTGTATATTATTGCCATTGAGAATTGCCTGTCATCCTATTTCGGAAAAAAACGATAGCACATAGGTACTTTCCATTTTGTTAATTAATACCAACAATTTTCGACTTTATTTACGTTACATCGATTGAAAGTTGCCCCTTCCCATGTTTGTGAAAATTTCACTCGATAGAAGTTATATAATCATTACACTAGGTAGATACCGTCTGCAATATTTGATGTCCTACACTTCAAAATGGAATATATTATCTGTCATTAATTCTTTGGAACAAAAATTCAATCCATACTTCTTATCTGTGAACTTTTTGGACACTTGGGTGAAAGCAATTTTACATTCAAGTAACGTAAAAAAGTCACAGAATTTTCATGTTGTTATGTTATCTATGAACAAAATACCAAGTATGTGCTATATCGTTGTATTCCAAATGGATTGGTACGCAATTTTCAATGACAGTTTGCCATATATCTACCATCGGGGGGCTGCCAAATATATCACATTCTGCATAAGTCATTCGGAAGGTTATTTAATGCCATTTAATGAGGTTTTTTATGATTTTAATATCTTGACAAATATGCATCCAGGTAACACGGAACTCTCCGCGATATCTCTAAGTAGTTATCTTCAGGATCAACATGCGAAATCACCCTGCGAGGTGCCAAAGATCACTATAGGCTGTCACCATGGGAAATACTCTCTGGAGTCGTCCGAAAGAAATCGCAGAGATCTCGCCTCAGATTCGATATATTCCTCATTATTACGAATCCTTGAGGTTATCTATAACAGGAAATGAATAGGCATTTCTTTCTGCGAGCACCCAAGGATATCCTGGACGTAACAAGATCGAGCATTTCCCATTGCGAGCTCCTAAAGTAATCACAAACGTAACCTGAATGATTAATGAATATTCCTAAAAAAATATTGAGTTGTTTTTTTCAATTGCCTTCATAATTCAGACACTGGGTGTCCCAAGATATCGTATACAGGCAATATCTCGCCTATTTGTCAAGATACCGAAAGCATTAAAAAACTGCATTTAATGGCATTAAATAACCTTCCTAATGGCTTATGAAGAATGTGATATATTTGGCAGCCCCCAGATGGTAGATACTGATCAGTTTTTATTTTGGAGTAGCATATTGTCTCTGAAAATTGCGTGGCAATCTATTTGGAATATAGCACATACTTGGTGTTTTGTTCTTGATAACAACAAAAACATGAACATTTTATGACTTTTTTTACGTTACTCAAATGACAAATTGCATTCACCCATGTGTTTGAAAAGTTCACAGATAAGAAGTATGGATTGAAGTTTTGGTTTCAAAAAATTAAAAAATTGAACTGCAGAACATCAATCATTGCAGACGGTACCTACCTATAGTGTGATAATTAATCTAATTTTATTGTGGGACATTTTCACGAACATGGGAGTAGGCAATTTTCAATCGATGTAACGTAAATTAGGTCAAAAAATTTTATTGTTAATGTTGTTATTAATGAACAAAATACAAAGTACCGATGTGCTATCGGTCATTCCCAAAATAGGATGATAGGCAATTTTCAATGACAAATATACAGGCAATTTTCAATGACAAATATACAGGGAGTCCATTTTATAAAAAATTGAGGAGTTGCTACCAGGGGGCTGTCCAATCTAATTCACTTCATTTTGAGTCATAAAGAAAGTTCTTCGATGTCATTTGAAGCATTCTCACTATATTTTGTTCATTTTGTTGAGTAAGCGAGTTTTTGCCGGTACCTATACGATAACTTGGGACACCCAGTATTAACATGAAATGGGAGTCATTAATCTATGATTATAATAATTTCTTACTAGATACTAGATTTTCTTACTGTCTCAACAGGTTATATTATTATCTCTCCGCCATCATGGAAGATTATTTGAAATTTTGCAGTAAATTAATGATAATTAATTATCTGCTCTGACGAAAAAGACAAAAATGTTCCAATTCAAGTGGGATCGAGAATCAAATATCTACCTCAAATTCGTGGGTCGGATGACATTTTCATTCTGTAAGAATACCCGGCCAACTCCTCGAATATGTTTTCAAGTGATAAAGTCTACTTGATCAATGTCTTGCTATATAATAATATATAATCAAAGCTCATTACGTTGATCTAAAAGTTTGGTAACTTAATCTTTTTCGCTGAAACAAATATTCAGTAAATTTAACATCACCCCAAACAATATAGCTGGCGCTAGTTAGACTGCGCCGACAGGAGACTGCTGATAACCAATGACTTCCCAAAAATTGAACACCTCACCATATAAGTTGCGATCATGTGGCGATTGATGCAAATATCGCTCTTAAAGGCCCCGTTTTAAGGCGATGTGCACGGATTCTTGAACAAATCATAGTTGCGAGTACTTGAAGAGTTCGCTATTAGTAATTGATGCGAATTTCACAAAGTCCTCTTCACAAGGCGATGCGTGCGAAATTCTCAAACAGCTCGTAGTAGCGAGCACTTAAAGACCTCGCCAGAAGCAATTGATGCGAATCTCCCAGTGTCCTCGTCACAAAGAAATGTATGCGGATTTCTCGAACAGCTCATGATGCGAGCACTTTCAGTTCTCGTCAGTGGCGATTGAAGCGTATATCTCAAAGTGCGCGCCTGATGGCATTCTATGAGAATTTCTGCGTGGGATATCTTTATAAGACCTCGCTGAGATCAGCCTAGGTTGCGGACATTTGGAGTATATATAATAGCACTCTCGGCGATCTCTCAAAGAAGTTACAAAAGGCATCACAATTTCCTAGAGGGATTTTTTCGAGATATCTTCAGGACCTCTCTGTGCTGACTGGGGCAAGATACGATCCCTTGGAACACCCGGTATTTGAAGGTCAAATGAATATTCATTTTGACTGATAATGATAAAGGCGAATGAAAACAACTCAATATTTTTGTAGTAATATTCATTAATTATTCAGGTTATTATGTTTGTGATTACTTTAGGAGCTCGCAATGATAAATGCCTTCTCCTGTTACGTCCAGGATATCCTTGGGTGCTCGCTGAAAGAAATGGCAATTTAGTTCCTCTAATAGATAACCTCAATGATTCGCAATAATGAGGAATATTTCAAATTTGAGGCGACATCTCCGCGTTTTTTTTTCGGACGACTCCAGAGAGTATTTCCCATGGTGACAGCCTATAGTGATCTTTGGCACTTCACAGGAAGATTTCGCATTTTGATCCTAAAGATAACTACTCAGACGCAGAGAGTTCCGTGTAACCTGGAACACCTGCACATGACTCAAGTGGTGCTAAAGATTATTTTTCACTCAGCTCAGATTCCCAAAAAGAGTGTTCAACTCGTTCACCCAATGTGACCCCGCCAGACTTATTCCTCTCAAGGAATACGTTTATGAACGAGCCTTCGGAACAGCAGGGGAACTGTGAATAATGTTCAGATTCAACAGAAAACCTCGACAGTAACATATTGTTATGCAGGCTTCCTTAACTGTCATTCTTCAATAAAACATTGATTGATCAGGTATTCTAAAATGCTTATTGTTGGTAATTTTTTTATCTCTTGGAGCGCATGGAAGGGAATTCCTAAAATGTGGAACATCATGCGTACCTTCCCTAATAACGGAATAACATCCGCTGTCAAATTTTATTTTCTAACATGTGCGCAAAGTGTTACTTTTCCGAACGCAAATACAGTTGAGCACTTTGCGAACGTGTTAGGAACAACATTTTTCCTACGAGCTCCATATCAGATAAAAAGAAAAAAAAAACTTATTGAAAAATGTAACTAAACAATAATCACGTATAACAATGGAGTATAATAATAGAAAATTACATTTTCCCTACGAGCTTTATATCAGATAACAACTAAAAAAAAAAAAATTCAACTTAAATTACAACTTATTAAATAATTTTTAGTAAGAATTGATAGAAATAGCTAAACAACAAACAATTACATATCAATAAAATATAATGATGAAAAATGTAATCATTTGTTCCAAAAAGTAGAAGAACGTCATCAACATGATTAACATAACCCTACTTTTGTTATTTACAGTGTTCACTTTGTGAATTTTGTGATTGGTTTTAAGTAGGAAACCGACTAGGAAACATGAACATAGACAAACTACACTCAGTGCAGTTTGCCTGATATTGTGTTGAGTGCTCCATTCTCTCAAATTCATGCTGAACTCGCCATCTGACATAATTTGTGCAAAACTCTTGTCAACTTCCTCGCTTCATAGTTCCCATTCAGAAGCACGATGATCAGAATATTTTCCATTACGTTCTGACTCGTTGATGCTACTTCATAAACATCATCAGGTCCTGATGAATTCTTGGTTTCAGGTGGGATGAATTGAAAGACACAGTGTTTGGAATTGCTTGGGCTTGAGAATTCTGATTCACTGTTGCTCTCACGACTTGATTTTTGATTCTCAAGTACTTTTCTTTATTTTTCCGCTTGAAGTTGCCATTCCTCCCAATTCCACAATATTTATTTTCTTCCGAGTTCATTTCATCGTGAGTCGTTTGTATGCGAAAAAATTCGAACATTTATATTTTGGGATTTGGGTTTAACATGGTTCTAAATGAAACTTCCTATAGATTCGATGATTGAATTCGATAAATTCATTGTGGCTTATAGGTTTTAATAATTATTTTCACATAGCTAGAATAATGCCATTAGGTTTCATTATTGCCTCAGTCAAATCCTAATTGGCCTAGCGTAAATTATTTTTTATGATTGCTTTATGACGTATTTTCATAGGATTATTTCGAAACCTCTCGGTCAAATTCGAGACACTAATGAAACTCAAGTGTTTCAAGAGGGTTGTTAAGAGTAAATGGTTTCGACAAAGAATATCAATGACTCTCACAGAACCGAAGTCAGCTGAATGCCAAATTGTTTTATGCGATAGTTCTATCATAGTATCTCGAAGGGATTATATGGACATGAAGGCCAATATGCTTTTTCCAGGGCATTCATGAAACAGTAAAACAAATAAGACCTATCATTTGCGCTGACATAACCTCTTTAAAGTCTCATAGAAGCTATTAGGCATTTAAAATGTTACTTGGGACTGTACGTACCTATCGATATATACACTCACCTGATCAGATTCTGATGTTCCGTAACAATATTCCGTAGACAATGAAATGTTGATTCATTCCTTCCATTACTGTATATCTCGAAATTTTCGAACTTGTATCCCAAGACAGCAATTCTTGCAGTAGCGAAGGTCACCATCGAAATGAGCAGGGAATCTAACATGATTGTAAACCAGCATAACCAGAACCCTGCGAGGTATTGAAAAAAGTACGCAACGTTGAAATAAGTTGGATCCTCTATATCGAAAGGGAACCAACCACGGTAGATGAGCGACTTGCTTTCCGCATCCATCAGCTTCCATTCGTTGAAAGTGGTGACCATAAACAAGAAGCCAATACTGGTCATCATAAAAGACAATAAAACAAATATCTTGTAGTTGTAGCGGGAATTTCTGTTGTATATTCGCGTACATTCCAAGTCATCGTGGGTGATGTCGTACTCAAACTGATACACTTCTTTGATTTTATCTCGAATTCCTCTGGAGTAGAATAACACCAATTTCATTAGTAAGAGGAAGCTGGAGAGGAAAGTTTGCATGTTGATGTTGAATGTTACCACATCAACGTCATCCATCAGTAAATCTATCATGCCCACAAGGAACGACATGACGAACAGAAAGTAGTAGCCTAGTGAAAGGAAAGACCAAATCTTGTATGGAATGGATGGGTTTGTTGTTTTGTTCCGTATATCGAATGCTCCAGCTATTAGCAAGGAGTATCTTGTGTACTTGAGGATGCTCTCACACTTGCTCATCATAACTGTTTGACTGAGGGAAATTCCTATTAACCATAGTCAGAAATCAAATTACCCCAGCAAGAAACTCTGATTGTATAGGGGACAAGCGAGTTATCATCTGTGATTACAAAGAGACTTTGCTGATTGGAATTCACCTGCGATTATTAGATAAAGAACCTTGCTGACACAAGCGAGTGCATCTGTATATTGCTATGAGACGATGTTTCTGTGGTAGGTATCTGACTTTGCTACCGCTAGTGAGTGCATTCAATAATGGGAGTAGGGCAATGTTATAATCGTAGGTAGGGAACTATGCTACTCTTGCTGGGTGATCATATAGATAGTTGCATGACCTTCTCGCTGTAGTTATTCAGTTATTTTCCAAGATTGTTGTCATCAAGAAAGGTGAAATTTTGACTGATATCCAATTTCACTTTCCATAATTTCCACCCTGATGTTCGGTATGGATAGCAATTTATTGATTCCTAAAAAATTTTTCGAACCAATGATCTCTGAAATTCAATAGATCAGTTGATTCATGCATCACTCTCAGGAAAAACAAAAGATTTTGAGTGATCAATGAGACAAAGGATTTTTCTGAAACTTCCTGAAACCATTGTTTTCGAAAACTAGGCAAGTTATTACAGATCCGTACAGGAGAACAAAATGTTAGCAGTAGAATCATTCAAATAATTTCATAACCTGAACATTTTTGCACACAATAAGCTCTTAGACCACATTCTATAAAGGAGCTCTGGAACATAATTGACAATTTTTTAAGTTTCAATGTACCAAAAAGAAGGAAATGTTGGATGTAAAATATTTGAATTTTGGTCGAAATACCTCGAAAATATTCACCTTTATCATTCCATCAATCCTGGTAATAACTGAAGCACTCAGATCCACGAAAGCACTGAGAGGGACACAGAAGATTTCTTCATTTGTACCCAGTTTATATTCGAATTCAGATTCAGATTTCGAATAATGAATTGAATTCAAGAGGGGAAGTGATCTTAACTGTCGTATGTCGTCGAGATTGTTGTCCTGTACAAGTGTACATGGGTTTGCATCAAGAGTCCAACTGTGAATGATCGATCAAGGAAGATGTCTGACAAATGCTTATATAGAGGGGGACAAATCAGCAAAATATCGAATGACGATAAGTATGCGCTGAATAACCCCAAGTTGATTCGTCAAATATTATTTTCGTGGCAGACTGACAGTTGTATTATTGGTAGTGAGTGCAGTTCTATGCGATGAACCTCGCCACAAGCATATTACTCACTAGTAGTAGTTCAGCTAGACAATTATTCAAAAAAATCATGCTGTCCCAAGGTGGGTACCTGGATAGCGACAGCAGTATACCTTCCTGTGGCAGGAAATTCACTTTCAGCAAAGTCGTTATTGCTATCATAGGATTCCAAGGTGCTGCATCTATTCGAAAATGTATAACAGTAATATGATTTCTTGTAATGGTAGCAAGAAATGTCTCAGCAAAAACTCTGATAGCACAATTTTCCTCAGTGTATGCACTTTGGCGATCACCAGCCACTGACATCACTAGGTAACGACTATATCAATTGATAATTAAGAAATTATAATAATAATGACTAACATTTCTCCCGCGTACTCTTTGGAGTTCTGACTTCGCTCATATGAACAACTGAACGCAGATATACGCCAACACTGTAATAAAGGACACATCATACCATCTCAAGTTTGATATGTCGATATTATAACATATTGAGTGAATTGTTTGTATTATAATATCTTATTGTGGGATCATTATACATATAGGCAATATTTTAATTATTCAAAAATGATGCATTATTGAGCGTCGAAGCTCGATTGGTCGAGCTCTATGGTATCTAGGAACATTATATTTGTTTATGTTTTGGTTCTCACGAGAAGGGAAATTCTGTTCGGTGGATGAACGAGTCTTTGGAAAAAGATGTTCTGCAGGTCTCCAACGTGACCACGAAGGGGTGCGAAGCCTCAACTCGACGGGTCAATCTCGTGGGGACTGCCAAGGAAGAAACAATTGTTGATATTTCAGAAGAGCATCGTCGATGAAAATATCTATAAAATAGAGCCAGATCGCTTACTTTTCTACAGTGTTCCAGAGAAGTGAGTGAGTTTGTGAGCGAGGCATCACCCAAGAGACGAATTTGCCTTTTTTTAACAGAATCCAATAGTTTCAGGGTATATTTTGGTGCTGCACTCCAAATATGGGAACAGTATTCCAGGACAGGTCGGATCTGTGCATTATAGATCATAAGCAGCTGACTGGAAGTGAAATAGGTCCTGGCCCGAAACAGAAAACCAAGTTTTTGGGACGCACTTTTAGCAATTGATGTGACCTAATTTTGCCAAAAAAAGGTTATTGCTGATAGTACTACCAAGCATCGAAATGGATGTCTTCAAAGGTATGGTTACTCCTGAAAAGCTTATGTTGGGCACAGTGAGGTCGGCTTTTCTAAAGGCATGCTCGTGTTTTGTTTGCATTGCAATCTACCAAGTTATTGGAATGCCATGTATAGCAGCACACTTCTTGAGGCAACCTTGTTACCTACATTTACCCCTTTGATATCAAAGAGTATATCGCTATCATAACAAAGTTATGATTTTTTTGTCGAAATAATGTTTGCACATAAACCAATATAATCACTATCACAGGTGACGTCTCTACGACGTAATAATTCAGACGTTAGTCACGTCATTTCGTGACGTCTCTACGACGTCGTCACGACGTTGATTAGTCACATGATTTCGACGTCATATTAGTGAAGTCCTCACGATGTCAATTAGTGACGTCATACTAAAACATTCATTTGACGTTTCGGGACGTCATAATACGTCATACGTGAGTATATTATATACGAGTTATCATTGTCAAAGTAAAAATTATTGTGGATTGAAAAAAAATCACGAATATTCCTTATATTTTTCTTATAGGTAGGTTCTCATGACAAGAAAAGACAATTTTTTTCCCACCACACATGACATGTTCAGAACTTGGCCTACCTGTTTCACTAAAAACTGTTGCAAAAAGTTTTCAAGAATTTCTTGTTAATCCCTGTTTTTCTAGAGCTTGATGGTCAAATCTTTAAAAGGTGCCCAGAAAACTTCTGTTGATCGGGGAGTCATACAAATAGATAAAACCACAGGATATTTTCAATCAATTCATAATTCCTACGAATCACATAGGTTGGATTTATAACTAATAAAATTGAGGATACCTACTTAATAGTAAATATTTGGGACTCAACACTGTCTTACTAATACTAATATACATAGTTAAAGGTTAACCTAATACTTGTGGTTACAACCTACGTAAGACACAAAATTGTTGTCAAATGAAATCAATGTTCTCGATCATATACAGGGTGATTCAGGTTTTAGGGCACAAACTGAAATAGGAGATACATCTCATCATTTTGATCAAAAAAGTCCATATAAACAAAAGTCCGATCTCGTTCATTAGCGGAGCTACAGGGGGTCAAAGTTTGATTATTTTTTTTTTCTATTAATTGAAATATCTCGCTTACTTTTCAAGATATCGTTTCGAAATTCGGTTAGGTAAATACTCTCTATAGGAGATCATCATTTGAAGCTATTTGAATATTTTTTAAATCTACAGAGAGATACGTTTTTGGGGGTAGAGGCTTCTTTACCCCCCCAAACTTTTTCGTTGTACGCCTCTGGCATCTTTCAGTGATCAAATTGTGTGGTTTGTTCAATTCACAGGCTTTTTCGCTCCTTTTTCGCTTTTTTTTCGAGAAACAAACCGGTTTTGAGATAAATAAGCATATACGTTCTAAAACATGTTAATTTTGCCTATGTTTTGCTTACATTTTAGTTTCGTTGACAATGCAATGAAATGTACTCACTAAAATTGCGATCACGAGTCCAATCCAATCTGGATCAGTATTGGGAATACAGATGCTTTTTACCATCTGATCTAGTTTCTGGTTAGATACCAACTTGTGATATGTCATTAGAAAGGAAATTGAATGCTGAATAAAGCGAAAAGAAAATAAAATAGGGTTTCCATTTGAAATAAGAAAGTTGATGTTACTTCCGGTCAGACCGGAAGTTAACTTCGACATGTCAATATGCTCAAATTTTAGCTCTTATGTCATTATATCGACGCTCTGAATTTCACAAACTTACTTCATACAATAACTGAGATATTTCGTAGGCAATACTTCCGTAGCCACCCGGTATACCGTCCTAGGAGGAAATTGTGTCAAACTGTGAAATTCATACAGCTGAATGCCAAATCAAATCGCCCTTGACACGCAATTTCCAACTTCTAAATTATTTGCAATCTGCGAATAATGAGATTCTATCGATGTCGCAAAATTGACGTTGTACTGACGTCGTACATAGGAAGTCGATGAATCGACGTCGTAATAGCGTCTAATCACTGGTAAATGACGTCTGTAACCATTCATCACCAAATAAAGTGTTGGGGAATACCAAATTTAGTGTACTTCGGTACCCCAATTTAATAAGAAAAAGTCGAAGTCCTTTCGCAACTCAATATATTCAGATTCAGCAATCGAGTTACAGACAATAAGTACAGCGGTTGAAGTTCTGATGGAGAATTGTCCTCGATTAGAGGGATTCAATGGTTTTCATAAACGACACATCACGTGACTTAGGCAACGCCATAAAGTGAGATAGAAATATCAAAAAAATAGGACAACAATAGTTTGTGGAGATGCATACAATACCTAAGGCACATGAGGTGTCAGCATTTTGTAATATGTTTATTATAACACGAGGTAACTAGAGCAATGTTTCATGCGATATGTGAATAAAATATAATATACAGTGTGATACAATAATATATAACATAAGTAATAAGTAATCATAGTTATAGCACTTTACAACAAAAGACGTCGCACATAGGAACGTTGCAGTTATCAAATTTAAGAGGAAATGATCATTATATCATTTGTTGGATAGATGTGTGATATTCTTGAAGAATGTCCATGCACTCAAAATCTACAGGGTGGCAATAATAATTTTGCTGTTCGAGATTTTTGGAATGATTCGAGTTTTCCAAATGGCGATGTGAAAACTATACAAAACATATCTAGTCTCGACCATATTGATATTCTTCATAATTTTTTTCATTACATTGAACTTTGAAAAGTATATACATAATGAACATTTGAATTGATACACATTCTGTTACCAGCACAGGTGGTCCAAGAATTTTTGGAGTTGTTCTCCATTCCATTCCATTTGAAAAATTCTAGGAAAATCAGTTCAGAAAGCTCCGATTTGAAATATTATTTATAGCCACTCTATAGGAAAATTGAATGAATACAAAAGATTCGTAGTCATTTCCACACAATGTTCATAATAAATTGATAGTAAAAAAAACTTTTTAATATTATGCTTTTATTTAAACGCTCTGAAAAGAAGAGAATAAGATTTTTCTTGATAATTTTAACTATCAACTTATAACCTCATTATACACAATTTATATAATCATAAAAGTTTGTCGCGCGATTCACTTGTGTGAATGAACTAGAACTTATTTAATTATGTAGAATCTGCTGAGATAAAATTTTTGAAATCGCAATTTAATTAAATATTGATCATCGTGACAAGCTTTTATGATCATATCAATTGTGTATATTAAAATTATTATTAAGGAAAATTTTATTTTCTTCTTTTTAGAGCGTTTGAATAAAAGCTTTTTATTGAGAAGTTTTTTTTTTACTTTCAATTTTTTTTTTAATTTTCAGCTATCGCTGGCTGGATTTTTCGATTCATTCTCAACAAGCCTTTCCATTTGATACCCATATTGTAGAAGTATATTGAAAATGACCATTCCGCCATCTTGGATGATCCGCCATAATGGATTTAAAATGACGTCACATCATTTTTCTAGTTAATCTCAACGAGCCTTCTCATTTGACACTCATATTGTGGAAGTGGAAGTATATTAAAAATAGCTATTCCGCAATCTTGGATAGTCCGCCATATTGGATTCAGAATAACGTCACATTATTTTCCGAATTACTCTTAACGAGCCCTTTCATTTGATACCCATATTGTAGAAGTAGAGTTAGACCATTCCGCCATATTCGATTTAGAATGACGTCACATCATTTTTCGAGTTACTATCAATGAGCCTTTTCATTTGATACCCATATTGTGAAAGTATATAAAAAATAGCTATTCCGTCATCTTGGATGGT